>JACGDI010005765.1:831991-908373 GCA_014898725.1 Jacaranda copaia
AGCGATCACTAATTAAAATGTGGTCACAGATTTTTTTTTTTTTTAAAAAAAAGCAGCCACAAACTAGTTGATAAATGCTATAAACTTCATAATCTTGAGAATTTAAACCTTTTGACCTCTTCCTTGTAGAATGATATACAAAGCATTAGACCAAGTATATTTGAATAAATTTTTTTTTATAATACAATATATAAAGACATATACAAATGAAAAACATATTAAAATTAACATTTTTTAAATATAAGCTGCAATCAATTGGAATTTTCAAAATTTAACAATTGTCCGTTAAATATTTGTATAATTTTTTGTTACATATAATAAAATACAATTTTGATTATTTATATTTACTACTTCTAAATTCTAGACATATTTATCATAATATATTTTTGATATATATATATATGTATATATTATTTACACATTCATCATATACCAACAGTTTGTTAGTTTCAAATTTCGGATCTCATCTTTGTATGTATGTATGTATACATACACACAAAAGTGTATACAGATGAGTATATACATACATGATATATAATGTCCTGATATTATAAGTATATAAATTATATACATGTATAGTGTTTATTACTAATATTATTGATATGGGATAGTCTAACAGACCTAACCCAACAAGTTATTGACTCCAGAGAGTGTTTCCAAACCCACTTAACATCCGAAGCCCAATGACATTTCGGAACCCTACTGGGCTAGGTAACATGACCACAACCGTCCGATCGAATAAATAGTTCTTGACTGCACTTGATAGGAGGCTTCAAGCCACCTAGTTTGTTCAGCCATCCCTCTGATCGACCACCTCGTCTAGTCAATGATAGTCGACCAAAGTGCATACTTCAGCGTTAACTCATATCCTTACCGCATTCAATGCTTTGACAGGTAATGTGCCTCTGCATTAATGGCGCGTGCTATCCTAGTACCACCTCTGCCACCAACTCTATCACATGGGCGCACCTCCAAAGTACTATTCACCTAGAAAAGTAGGAGATTATGTCACCTAGAATAGTACCGAGATTAAAAATAACCAACGACTCCCAGGCAAGGACAAAAGCTCTCTACATTTGATAGAGATATCTTAGACATATCATCCACTTAGAAAAGGCTATAAATACCCCATTGCCAGCTACTCTCCAAATATACCATATATACTATACGCTCTTACTCTACTGCTCAATTATTTCACTCAACTAGTATTAATGTAAGCGTTGGATTACCTTACCTACAGGCACCTTGGCTAGTCTAACGTTTGCTATTGGTTGTAATTCTCAGCTTAAGAAGAACATTATTGTTGAATCATTCGACCTTACTGGTTGAATTAGCCCAAACACTACCTAATTCACTAAAAATAATTTTTAACCTCATTCTTTTGGCGCCGACTGTGGGAACACTTGAGATTGCAACTGAGAAAATGGTGAACACTAGAAGAGCTGTATCTGAGATGGAGGATAATCAGAGGACAACATCTCCACCTCTCCCTTAACCCCAGTAAGGTTCACTTATCCCAAGCCCTAGCGCCCTATAAAAGCAAGTTGTAATATTGACCATGCCTTAGCTAATGCATCTTATAAGTGAACAAAATTTTGCCCAAATCTTTGCTAAACTTTCTGCAGCATTGAATAGGCACATGATCGTGCTAGCTCCAGCTAGCAGTGCAACTCCAAAACCGTCTCCACTAGAGAAGAGGTCCCCCTGGGATAGTCATGGTCACTAGGAGTTCAAGCGACCACCAGCTAGACGACAAGCAAGCCTCAAGCGCACTTAGGGAGAAAGGGAGCGATCTGAAATAAGGGAAGAAATTGCTGACTCCGTAGACCACCACATTCGACCTAAATGAGTCCTGCAGCATGATAGGGTCGAATGTTCTAGGCATGACCAGCGCAAAGAACTGGATAAATCAGTGAATCGCAAGGCCCATTCAAGCCTCATAGCGATTGGGCTAAGCGTGTGAGGCCTCATTTTGACTGAAATATTTCCCAAGTTGATCAAGAGGTGTAAGAAGAAGTTTCCCACCAAGTGTAACAACTTAACAGACGCCTCAATGAGATCTCAAGAAAAAACACTAAAAGTGTGCCCAACCCAAAAAGCCCCTAAAGGTCTCTTTGAGAGAGAGGCTTGCTATTTATTCTAGAGATTGTTGATAAGCGCATTGCCATTAACGCCAAAGTCTTGATCGGACTTCCACGGTATGATAGCTCGACTGATCCTAATAAGTACCTAATACAGTTCAAACATATGATGCAGCTGCACGGGCATAATAAATATATCTGCATGAAGATGTTTGTGAACACATTTTAGGATATAACACTCAATTAGTTTGTTAAGTTGGAACCATCGTCGATATACTCCTACAACCAACTCTGTGATAAATTCCTAATTCAGTTAGTTAATTAGGGAAAGGCGAAGCTCCCACATACCCATCTCCACATTGTCAAGCAGAACGAAGAGAAGTTCTTCTATGAATTTTTTACAAGGTTCAACACGAAGGTCCTAAAGATTGACAATCCCAGGATCAAGTTCTTAATTAACATGCTATTCTTGGGACTCAAGCACAAGGAATACGCCAATGCTTTGGTGTGAGAACGCCTATGGTCGATGAAAGAATTGCTCAATTTGCAAAGAGATACATGACCCAAGAGGAGATGAATAGGTTGAAGTTTAAAAACTTTGATGTCGACAAAAAATAAATAAATAAAGAGAGGGATGGCCAAAAACATAGAAAGAGGGGTCAATCTCTAATAAAGCGATTCTATGACTATACTCCATTGAATATCTTGAGGAAAGAAGTCCTATTTACAATCCAGCATGGCAATCTCCTCAAAAAATTGAGGAAGCTGATGGAGACTGAAGTAATGAAAAAATTGAAGAAATATTACCACTTTCATAAACAAATAAGGTACAACACAAATGAATGCTTCAAACTCCAGGATGAAATTGAGAGGCTCATCAAGAAAGGCCATCTCAAAAAATATGTGGCCATTGACGCACATGTTGAAAGGGGAACAATTGACAAAACTCCCTATAAAAAAAGATCAATTAGCCCGAAGAGGAAGGATAAAAGAAAAAAACCCTCCTGAGATGAACACCAGCACATTCAATAAGTAATTGATATGATTGTGGGAGGTCCCATTGGGGGGGCTCAAAGTCAGCAAAGAGGTAGACTTAGAGGAAGTTAGAGTAGACCAAAGCCTTCTCGATCATAACAACATTCCATTTATCCACAAGCGCAAAGCCCATTTCCTTCACTGACAATGAATTGGCCCATCTCTAAGGGAAATGTATCGATCATAAAATTGATTGTCCTATAGTAGTCTTCGTTGAGATTACCAACTTTGAAGTTAGAAAGGTTTTGATTGATAATGATAGCTCAACCAACATCATCTTCCTCTCGATGCTGAAAAGGATGAACTTAAGAAAGCTGAAATTTAAGCGTGTGTGTACCCCTCTAGTCGGGTTTAAGGGGTCAGAAATTATTCTAAAAGGGTCCATTAACCTCTCTACGTCATTTGGGGAGGTGCCCAGAAAAAAGACATTGATGATAAACTATCTTGTGGTTGACGCCCCATTTGTTTATATTATTATACTTGGTCGACTAGCTCTCAATAATTTTTGTGCCATTATGTCAACCTATCACATGAATATCAAATTTCTAACCCCAACTAGCATAAGTGAACTGTTGTATAACATCAAAGAAGCTTGGCGATGTTACAATATTTTGATCAAGTCAAGTAAGCGAAAGAATCGACTGCAATTGAAAACCTTAGGGGATGCCCTCATAGCTGAACCTGAGGAGAGCTAAGCTAATAAGAAGAGAAAGTTGGAAGACACTCGGGTAGAGCCCATTGGGGAATTTAAAATAGTCGAGTTGGCGCCAAGGAACTTCAATAAGACTACTCGGATCAAAATAGATATAGGTCCCCACTTGGAGTATCTTATGGTTAATTTTTTGTAGAGAAATATCGACATCTTTACCTGAAAGACATCCAACATCAAAGGAATCGACCCTAGTGTGATCGTGCACCGCCTTACTATCGATACTTTATAAAAGCTAATCAAGTAGAAGACGGGGACATTTAATGCCAAGAGGACCCAGATCATCAAAGAGGAACTTAGAAAACTCTTAGATGCAGGTTATATAATAGAAATTCAATATCTATCTTAACTTTGTAATATTTTACTCTTCCTAAAGGATGAGGGAAAATGGCGCACGTGTAATGATTTCATCGACTTGAATAAAGCTTGCCCTAAGGATCCTTATCCCCTGCCTTGAATAGATTTATTAGTAAATTCCATGGCTGGTTGTGAATTATTGAGTATGATGGTTGCATTTCAATTGTATCATTAGATATTCATGGTGCCCGAATATAGGGATAAAACCTCTTTTGTGGTTTCTAATAGAGTTTATTGCTTTTTGGTCATGCCCTTTGGGCCTAAAAATACTGGAGCAACCTACCAAAGATTGGTCAACTTTATATTCAAGAATGAAATAGGTAAGTCTATACAGGTGTATGTCAACAACATGATCATAAAGATAGAAAAGGCCCAAGACCATTTGCTCGATCTCAATCACACTTTTGCAATATTAAGAGCATTTAGTCTGAAGCTAAATGCAAACAAGTATACGGTCGGGATTTGAGGAGGTAAATTCTTGGGTTATATGGTTAGTCAATGGGGCATTAAGGCCAATTTACAAAAACTTCAGGCCGTATTGAACATTGCTTCACCTTGAACAGTCAGAGATGTACAGCAGCTGGTCGGAAGGATTATTGCCCTTGAGAGATTCATCGCCCGATTAGCTGACAAAAGCCTACATTTCTTCAAAATTCTCAGAAATGCCAAGAATTTAGGTTTTTAGTGAAATAAACAATGTGATTGGGCTTTGGTTGAGTTAAAACAGTATTTGTCCTTGCCTCCATGCTTGCTAAACTTAAACTTGGAAAGGTACTGCACATATACTTAGTTGTCTTAAAAGCGTCAATCAGCTTGGTCTTGGTCTCAACTAGAGATAGAAGTTATTGACTAGTTTATTATTGCAGTATGTCGCTCCAACAGTCAAAGCAAAATTACTTGGAGATTGAGAAATTTGCCTTAGCGCTAGTTATTGTGGCTCAAAAGCTGTATCCATATTTCTAGTCTCATGCCATGATAGTACTAACCAACTAGCCATTGAAGTAAGTGTTGTCAAAGCCAGACACATCAGGAGGTTAACAAAATGAACCATCAAATTAGGAGAATTTAATATCACTTTCTAGCCTAGAATAGTTGTCAAAACACAGGTCTTGGCTGACTTCATTGCCGAGCGGGTAGACTTGCCTGTAAAAAGTAGCAAAGCTCCTCTCATTTAAAATTTGCATGTTGATGGATCATCAACCATATTAAGAGGGGGAGCAGGAGTGGTGCTCCATTCCCCAACAGTAGAGAAGTAAGATTTTGTGATCAAACTCGACTACACAGTCACTAATAAGAAGGAAAAATATAAGGCCATCCTCACTGGAAAGAGGATGCCACTCGACTGAGGCATCAACCACTCGGCTACGATCATAGACTCCCAGTTGGCAGCAAAATAGGTCAAGGAAAATTTTAAGGCCAAGGATTCAACAATGAGTCGATACCTTACGAAGGCTAGAAAATTATAATAGTCATTCAAAAAATTCATGCTCGGTCATGTACCTCGATTTAAGAACAAGTGTATGGATCCCTATCCAAAATTACTAGCTCGGCTAGAGGTATAAGAGATAGGATAATAACTTTTCTGATCGCTGATAGGCCATCAATCAGCCCACTTAAGGAGAACTTAGTGGGGAGCATCAAGGAGAAAATTTATTCATGGCAAGATCCGATAAAACTCTACTTGAGTCATGACATGGTCCCTGAAGATAAAAATAAGGCTCATTGCCTTCAAGGACAAGCTGCTAAGTTTGTGCTCGATGTGCACAGCGAATTGTATAAAAGGTCGATCTTTGGACCACCTCTAAGGTGCTTGGATCCTGACCAGGCTCATGAAGTATTGTATGATATCCATGTAGGCATTTGCAGAAACTATTAGGGGGAAAGGTCCCTCACACATAAAATCATTAGGTACAGATACTTTTAGCCGACATTATTGAAAGGCACTATTGATTTTGCTCAAAACTGTCCATTATGCCAAGTTCATTCAAACCTCCCACATCAACCCATCACACCCATGGTCAATGTGTAGATTTCTTGGTTGTTCGATCAATGAGGGATCAATATTTTGGGCTCACTGTCAAAGATAACGGGTCAGCAAAAATTTATAATTATGGTGGTCAAGTATTTCACCAAGTAGGTTGAGGCTGAAGTTGTCCCAAAAATAACTGACACGACCATTAAAATTTTTATCTGAAAAAACATCATATGTCATTTTAGTCTACCTAAGATCCTCATTTCAAGCAATGGAACCCAATTCCAAAGTAGAAACACCAGAAATTAGTGCGAGCCCTTGGGAATCATCTAACATTTTACTTTAGTGGGTAACCCTCAGTTAAACGGCCAGACAGAGGTGACAAACAAGATAATTCTTAATCATTTGAAAGCCATAATACAAGATACTGGGTTGAGTTGGGTAGAAGACCTCCCAAAAGTGTTATAGGCATACAAACAACCCCTTACATAGCCATGGGTCACAACCCTTATAGTTTGGTCTATGGGTTCAAGGCAGTCATTCCCTCAAAACTCATACAGCATACAGTTCGAGTGATTCACTTTCACCCACTTAGGAATACATCAGAAAGGAAGCTCAACCTTAAGATTATCGATAAACGAAGATAAAAAGCTTACAACACCATGTAGTGTTATAGATCTAAGATAGAAAACAACTACAACAAAGGTGTAAGGCTACACCATTTTAAGGTCAGAGACCTCGTTCTTAAAAAGGTGAAAGTATCCAAGAATGTTGACAAACTTGACTCAAAATGGAAGGGACCCTATACTGTTGTGAATGTATCAAAGCGTAACACATATCGATGGGGTTGAGCTCCCTCGTCCATGGAATGCCATCAACTTGAAGAAATTCTATATATAAAAGCACATTATAATCATCTTTGTATTCTCTAATATAAATAAAGTTCTAGCAACACCACTATTATTCTCTTGTATTGTCATAGTTGCATCTATCTTGCATAACTTCAAGTTTCAAGTTGACCCCATAGTCAACTCAAAAGTAGCTTCACGCTGCCAGATCAAGTTTCAAGTCGACCATGTAGTCAACCCAAAAGCAACTTCACGCTACCAAATCAAGTTTCAAGTCGACCCCATAGTTGACTTAAAGCAGCTATATGTTACCAACTTAAGGCTTTTTAGCCCAAACTATATAATCAACCCTGTAGTTGATCAATAAGTCAATGTAATGCTGTAGAGTTAAGAAACCTCAAATTTGACCAAGAGTAATGAAACTAGACTATAAAGTTGAGCAAAGTTGTCAAAATAGATTGTTAAATATACTTCGATAAGACCATGTGTATTTCTCAATAGTAACCTAAATCAACAAAAATGCTATTAGGTTTTCTTGTCAATTAACATAGTCCTCAACTTATCAACTGCACAATTGCGACGACACATTGCATTCGACAAGAAAGCTATAAAATTGATTCACATTGAGCATATTCAAAATAATACTCCATTGAGAGGAATGTTCATTACAGTAGAAAGATAACCTTTATAAAAAGAAAAACAACAACAACAACAACAACAACAACAACAATAAAGGAGAAAGACTTGAAAAATCAATTCTAGCCTAATCCCGTACCCTCAGATTGACCTACCCAAGCACCCTTTTGCGAGCTCTAGTCGGGCTCAAGTATTGCTGATGCAAGTGGTAGAATAGCTCGCACTGGCTGTAAAGGCCCTACTACGTCACCCATAATGTCTATTGAACACAGCACATACTGTGTGACGTCAACCTATCCATCCCTGAGTTGGAAAGCAAAGTCCGCAACAAAGGTAAACTTATTCCCTAAATCAGCTAGCTTAACCTTGACCTCAGCTTATTTCTGCTAATCTTCGGTCAGGGGCTTGATAGGAGCATTCAACGCAGTATCTCGCTCTCCACCTTCACCGACCGTGGCCACCTTAAATTTTAAGTAAAGCTGCAGCTTCTCATCTAGAGCTGAGCTTATTCTATCTTTATCATCTGCCTAAAAAGCATAGCCCAGGTGCTTAAGCTGCTTCAATGCTTTCTCAAATGTGTCGCAGGCATCATCGATCGATAGAGCTACACTCGTATCTTGGAAGGGCGAGCTCAACATAAATAATTCTACTACCTTTTGCCGCATCATGGGTAGCTATCAAGAGAATGCCGCTCAAGCCTCCTCAAGCATAGTAGCTTGGTCGACTGATTGACTAGAGGAATAGCTCACTTACATATCTAAGTGAGCCTTCTTCAGCATGAAATCCATTCGACTCCTCTCTTCCATAATCTGGACTAGCTGTTGGCCTTTCGCATTGAGCTGCTCCCAGAGGTTGGCCACCTTCTTGGTTAGCTGGTTGACTTGGAGTTGGGAGGACTTGAACTGAATCTTGAGAGTCTTTAAATCCCTTTTCTCTCACAACTTTTCGCTGTTTGGCAGAGCCAACTTTGACTGGCAGTAAAAGTGGTACCCAAGTTGGCTCACCTGAAATAGAAATTATCATTAAATTATATAATTGGCTAAAAATAGAGTTTGACGAGAAAATAATCGACCTTACACTTACCATATTGCAATGGTAGGCCAGAGCCCTAAGCATGCTAACCTGGCTCAAGCACATGAATCTTCACTGGTTGGCGGCAAATAGCTCGACCTCCATACATTTGAGTGCATCAGTGCCCATCATCCCCAATGCTATAATAGAGCTGGAATTAGTCGTGTCCATGGTGAGGTTAGGTTTGAATTGAGGCAATGTTAACTTGGGAATTTGGAACAAAATCCTATTGCTACGCTTGCTAAACAAGTTGTAGTCGGTGATTGCTTTTTGCTTGCCTTTCCCATTTGTTGTTTTATTGGGCACAAGCCTTCTTACTTGGTCATCTATTTTTTACCTTGACCTAAAGGCTATTGCGGACATCCTCTGCTGATCGAGTAGGTTAGGGAGCTTGTTCGATCTGTGGCATGGCTAGGATGGCTATCAATGGGGCTGGCTCCATTGCAGGTGCATCTCATCGAGCTACTGCTTGATAATGTTCATCATTTCTTTAGGCCCTAGCTAGTACCTTTCGTCGACTGTGAGCCATAACTTCTTCTTAATTTGATAATAAAGGATAAAACAAAAAAGATTAGAATTGATCAGAAAGAGTGAAATCCATAATTATCACAATCGACAAAGATTTTTTACCTAGCTGGTCACCTGTGGGCAAGTCAAGCTCGGCTGATAATAGGCTAGCCAACACCAAACATCTCTCCTCAATTAGAACTGAGGCCTCAATCTACCCAAATTCGACCAATTCCCAAACAAAAGTGTTGGGCTAGCTCATCGTTTAGTTCCCCTACATTTCGATGTGCCCCCTTCACCATCCTTTAAGAATATCAAACTTACCAGGCCTTTGAACATACAGATAATGCTTGTTCCGCTCTTAGTTATATGATAAGGAGGGGGTTACTAGGAATTTTCGACGTGGGCGCGCCGTCAAGTAATAGAACTTGAACTCTTTGATGCTGCCCAGCTTTTGGTACATAGGCAGATGGAATAGGTTAGAAAAATTAGCAAAAGAGGCAGGTTGGCCAAACAAATGCATCAGCACAACAAAACTATATATGGTGGCGAAGTAGTTAGGTAGAAGCTATGTTATGTAGACCTCGAGGCCTCTCAGAAGGCTAACTATTACAAGTGCTAGAAGAAACCTAAGGCCGCACCTAAACTCCTCCTCGAACACTGTTATGCACCCCCTCAGAGGTCAATGTATCTTACCCTGTGGCCCAGACACCAGGAGTTCATATTTCTCAGGAATATAGTATATCTCCCTAATTCGAACTAGGTCAGCGGGGGGAATTTTAGAGACTATCTCACTGTATTGGTCTTGAGTAAACAACTAACCACACAAAACTGGCACTTCATTTGGGCTAGCATCACCCATGAAAATAGCCCTCTTAGCACTCGAGATGTTGAGGTCAAGCTATCGCTCTATGAACTATCAGATATACTCTCAGATATGCTCTCAAACGCACTCTTACCCGCAACATGCCTTTGGAAGTGTATACTCTGGGACTTAATGTCCTTGCTATGTGATGCACTTGACATCTTTACAAAGCAAATGAAAGAAAATTGAAACTTGGAGAAGAACGTATAGTTGATCGCTTGAAAACTTTAAAATGCAGAAAGGGTTAAGAGGCTCTAAAGGCAAGAACTTGACTAGACCAAATTTAGTAGTGAAAATTGAATATTTCTACCTTACCTATTTATAGGCATTTGGGCATGGGAACCCAAGCGGCAATAATAATTGCATAGCCATCCCTCGATGCTTCGTATACCGCAATGTAACTAACATATTAAATGCATAAAACCTTAGTCGAGTATTCAACAACTTGGGTCGAGAATTCAAAAATCTTGATCGAAAGTTCAAAAACCCTGGTTGAATTTGCATAATTGCCATACAATTATCTATTCCCTATTCCTTCTCATTAACAAACTCAATTAAGACCAGGAGTGGGGGGACTCACGATATGAGATAGCCCAACAAATCTAGCCCAACAAGCTATCGACTCTAGAGAGTGTTTCTAGGCCCACTTAACACTTGAAACCCAACAGTATCTCTGAACCCAGCTGGGCTAGGTCACTCGACCACAACCACTTGGTTGAGTGAATAATTCTCGACCGCACCCAATGAAAGGCTTCAAGCTAACTAGTTCATTTGGCCATCCTTCTAGTTGACCACCTTGTCTAGTCAATGATAGTTGACCAAAGTACTCATTTCGGTGTTAACTCATATCCTTACCACATTTAATGCTTTGACAGACAGTGTACCTTCACATTAATGGTGCGTGCAACCCCAATATTGCCTTTGCCACAAACTATATCAAGAGGGTGCACCTCTAGAGTACTATTCATCTTAGAAAACAGGAGATGATGCCATCTGAAATAGTACCAGGATTGAAAATGACCAACAACTCTCAAGCAAGGACAAGTGCCCTCTACATTTAATAGGGACATTTTAGACACATCATCCACATGGAAAAGGCTATAAATACCCTATTGGCTGCCATCCTCTAGGTATGCCATATACACTATACACTCTTACTCTACTACTTGATTATATCACTTGACCAGTACTAATTTGAGCGTTGGAGTATCTTAGTCGGGGGCACCTTAGCTAGTTTGACATTCGCTATTGGTTGTAGCTATCAGCCCAAAAAGAACATTACTATTGAATCATTTGACCTTACTGATCAAATTAGTCCAAACACTACTTAATTCACTAAAAATGACTTTCAACTTCATCAATTATACATACTGATACATATATATAGTGCTACATGTATACTAATATATATTCACTTATTTATGTGTAATACTGCATGTATGTTTGTTTATATATTTGATTACTAATAAATATATGTATACAATATACATGTATTATAATTAACGTGTATATATGTTAATGAATTCTCATATTCTTTCCTTTTCCATCGATACCTAGGTACTTATGAATGTTCAATTATAGGAATACAATATAAATATATTTAATAATTACATAGCTATATATAAAATTGTGCATATTTATATATTTTTTAGATATAACTATAGAAATATTATATATTTGAAAATATATAAATATGTATAAAAATTATATTAATTTATATGTTTATCTAAGGAAACATAATATTTATTACTTACATAAGCATGTATAAATTTTACGCTTTTATGTTACAAAAATATATGAAAAAGTAAAATTTTATGTTTATGGCCAATTAGTGACTTAAAAGATATGGCAACTAACGAATAAATGCATGAATGATTGAAAGAAATTTTGATAGCAAATTAGAGATTGAAAAATAATTCAATCATTAATTAATGA
Organism: Jacaranda copaia; assembly: GCA_014898725.1. Lineage (NCBI taxonomy): Eukaryota > Viridiplantae > Streptophyta > Magnoliopsida > Lamiales > Bignoniaceae > Jacaranda > Jacaranda copaia. Next base: position 844,008 of record JACGDI010005765.1, read on the forward strand.
TTTAATTATTGACCAAGACAAAATTATGTTCGAATCCATTAGTGATTGATTACTAAACAGTCACTTGCACTTTATCGTCATTGGAATATTCATCATTGGAACCCAATCCATTGTAGTGTATAAACACTAAAAGAAATAATTTTAGTCATAAAAAAATAATTAATCATATAAAAATTGTTACTAGTGCATATATATTAAATGATAATAATTTTTTATTTTACTACTAGTATATATTTTAATTGATAATAATTTTTATTTTATTATAATAAAAATTTAATTATGACAAGACCTAATATTTTATGTAGTCATATACTATTAACAATTAGCAACACACCCATAATGATAATCTATAATTTGTGAAAATTTTCATTGCATTGTCACTATAGTTTGTGATAAAATTTTCATTATCACCATATGCATGTCATTATTTGTTAATGATGTCAACTTCCATACTATTCTTGTTATTATTAAACGCGTAAAAATTGTTAATAATGGGTAAAATAATATTTTTATCACTTGACATATATAATTAATCACAACTTTTGCATAATCACTTATTATTTTATCTCTATTTTTTTTTCTCGTATTGAAACTCAACTGATGATATATACAATTACAACTATGCAACTTAACTGGTCTAAGGATTTACAAGGAAGTATATCGAATTTATGTTTTCACACTAAGTTAATCATTACATAATTAATAAAATTAATATTTCTTACCCATGCGAACCTTAAATTTTGAAAAGAGAAAGGAAGCTTTTTCTCCTTTTCACAAATTATTGAAGGCAAAGTCTTCCTTTTAATTTGCTTGCTGAAATGGTATTTTTAGAAATTGATTTAACAACAGCACCAAAAAATATAAATTATATATTTAACTTAATAGTTTATCACGCAACAATTTAGGGGTATTTGTTGACATTGGAATGCATCGGCTAAGATTATTGTGACAACATCTTTTAAATATAGGATATATATATATATATACTGTATTAGCTCAAGTTTGGGTCTATATTAGTTATAAAAAATAACTGATAATATAAGAATTTCAGTAATCACAACATTAAATAATAATTAACTTTTATTTAATTTTAGTAATCTATTAAGTCAGGATAGTTTATATGTTTTGCTAGAATGTAGCATAAAAGTGACAAAACTAGTATTCTAAATTATCACTAGTAACTCATATGTATTCATATGACAAAAATTTGTGTTTTATAAGCTTACTAGTAATTGTTAATAACGAATGTTTATTGTTAATTTAATAGTAATAAAAATTATGACTATAACTAATTGTGATAATATTTTCGCTATTAATATATATATATATATATATATATATAATTAAGGTCTCTCTAAATGTTAACAATGACAAATTGAATGTATAATTTGTGGGAGTCATTATCCCAACAAAGTAAAACTTTGTTGTTATTTAACATATAAAATTAGAGACAATTTTTGTATTGTACTTAATTACATATATTATATAATTTTATTTTCTCGTAATGTTACATATGAATTTGGATAGCCATTGATTGATCCTGTTTTATACAACTAAATAAGAAAATAGTCACATAATTACGTTCTTACACGACTGATTGCCTACCAATTATGCATATTTATTTTTAATTACTGGATAAAGAGAGGGAAATAAAATAAATAAAAAAAAGATAGCATATATATAACGTATAGCATAAGCTGTTCGATCATACGTACACCTTGTTTTTATTTATATATACATATACTGTGTATAAGAAATACAGAGGGAGAGAAGACAAAGCTCAGGGATGATTCCTCGTAAAGTTATCACTGCCTAAATGAGCTGACAGTACAGTACTTATTTGAATTATTCTCTTTTCAGGTATTTGGTTAAGTTTTGAACTATTCCATTATTTTGAATAGGGCCATTTCAGCGATTCATTATTGAATTATTTCCTCCACTCCACCGAACTCAAGAGACTGTTTGTATTTCTTTTATGATACTTGTACGGACTGGGTACCTAGCTACTGTCTCTTTAGTCAAGTGTCTAATTAGAGACTAATATTTAAAATTTATGTTGATCTTAAATTTTAGTAAATCATTGAAATTATGCGAGCCATTCTTTAATAAAACTTATATATTATATTATTTCTTATTTTATGATATTTAATAAATGCAAAATATATTTTAAGTCAACATCCATAATGTTGGTACTTGACTCAATTATCGATAGATCAAGTTTGACTAGAATTAGGACTCTTTCTTGTATTGTGTTTTCTAATTTTAAGTAAAGTAGTCAAGTAATTTGTTATTATTAATAGAGTTATTTATTTAATTCCTTTAGTAAAAGAAGACATTCATGGAACTCATGATATGATACTGATGAGGAAGTAAGCTTTTTGAGTACGAGTGGAACAATACCAAGGGGTGGAGTGAGTACCTGATAGGGGTTGTACAAAGATTTTTTTTGGTTTGAGTTTGGGCATATCAAATTCCGGAGTTGGCTTGTATCGGTAAAATTCTATTATAATTGAAGAAAGAAAACCCCCATAGAGGTAGGCGAAATTTGCCAAACCACGTAAATCTGTATCTATTTTATTTTTTATCTGTTGGGTATTAATTTTGTTATCAACTTTGTGAGTGTGATTTGTGGATTTCTAATAAATTAAGTTTCGTACCTAAATTGCTTCCACTGTGCTCCAACACAAATTCATTTGCAACAAGCTAGGGAAAACATCATAGAAATTGTAGTTTTAATAAGAGTGACAAAATAAATCAATTAAATTATACACATAAGTTGGTTGGAATAGCAACCAATTGCTGCATTAGTCAAGTGGCCTTGACCTAATACCGTAAATTTCATACATAAAATGTAGGATAAGAGATTCGAACATTAAAAATCATTAATTAATGTATGTGTACATAAATATAAAAAAAAGAGAAAAAGAGAACAATTATCGCACTCTTCGCAGCTCAAGGAAAAAAGAAAAGGTGTAGATGCTCATCAATTTGGATAAAAAGGCACCGCGAACATGCAAGCTGAACAAAAAATTTCAAGAACTTCACTATTTTGGTCTGTTTCTTGGACCTTAAATGCTTTTGAAGTGGACTTTGCTTCGTCTATACTCAAAGCTGTATTTATTTTCTTTTTTCTTTTTCTTTTTCTTTTTATTTGTTAATTAGGCCGCTGGAAATACTTTATTTTATTTTAACTTTCTCCTTTTCACCATCTCAGCCCACAATTTCAACTCTAAAATTTTTAACAATATTTTTTATAAAATGTAATTATTAAAACACTTTTGTCCCATAATCGAATGTTGTCTAACTTTTTCATTTAAGGTACTGCCGACCTCCTGTCCTTTCTTTAGCCATTTTCACATGCATATTTGATTTCTCGTTGTAAGTACTTTTCATGTCCAAATTTAATGAAGTAGCAGAAAAACGAAATTCTTTTATACGTTGGGCAGATGATCACATTAAGTATTCAACTATTGATTCTTGTAATATTTCGTAAAATATATATATATATATATATATATATAATTTACCGCCCAATGGATAATTATGAGTCAAAATGAAAAACAGGAAGTCTGACTATGTACGCTAGCTGAATAATCCTCAACTCGAGAAATTAAATCATAGAAAACTTGTAATAATCTCATGTCACATATATAATACTAATATTGTCTATCATGTAGGTAATTTTATTTTTCCTTTTTCTTTCTTTTGTAAGGAATCAAAGTGAACCATACAAATTTATGTAAATACATTCATATTCTATGATATCTTAGCATACTTAGACTAACTATAATTAAAAGTATTCCCATTATGAACACCACTAAAAAAAACGTATTTTTTGCAATGAAAAATCCGTCGCAAAATTTTTCGTCCCAAAAAGATAAAAAAATGTAAAAATTATTTGTGATGGATTTAAATCCGCCACAAAAATCCAACTTTTGTGATTGAAAAATCCATTACAAACGTAAGGTTATGCGACAAATTGACATCCCTTGCAAAAATTTTTGAAAAATTCCTAAATTTTGCGCCAAATTTTTATCCATCGCAAAACTACATTTCTGTGATGATTTTTTTCCATCTGAAAGCTGAAAAATTGAAAAAAAGAAAATGTCAAGTGGGGGAATTGAGCCCTAACTCCCACACCCAAATACACTAACCTTCTATTTTTTCCCAAAGGTAAGTCTTTCCCCTTCCTTTTTTTTTTCCTTCTTTCTTTGTTAAATTGGCCAGCTAGCGAGTGCAATTGCCTACTAGCCGATGCTACCGTGGCCAGCAGCTAGCCAGATCTGAATATGATTTTTTATTTTTAATTTTTTTTTTGAAAAATTTGTTTTAATTTAAAAAATTGGTTTTTCCCCAATGGTTGTTTGTCTATTATTTTAGGTTTGGAGAGTTTATATTTAGTATTATCTTCATTAATTGAGGTAATTTTCTTAATTATGTTTCAATCAATTATCTCCATTAGTTAAAATTTGATTTGTGTGTTAGTTAAACTCAAATAATAACTTATTTATTAGTAATATAATTTGATTTAACATAAATAATTATTTATGTATTAGTTAAAATTTGAGTTAAATTTTATATTCATTTTAAATGTTGTTATATTTGTTAGAGTTATGTTTTTATTTGAATTAAAAATTTTATTAGAATTTTGATTGATTTAAATTTTATGGTACTATATATTGAATTGTGTTAAATTTTTAAGTTTTAATTTAGTTTAAGGAATCATGATTTATGAATAAATATGTGCACTTGTAACATGTGTCTAATGACATAGCCTATCTCGACTGTAGTGGATACCTTTTGTGAGTGTTGAGTTTAGTGGAGCATTTAGAGGTAAGTGTAACACCTTTAGACGTTTCTTGATTTGCATTAATTTATTGCCATTATTTGCATTTCTATGAATTTTAACTCACTGATTATTTCTTTTAGAAGTTTTATGGTCAATTTATAATGTTAACAAACTTGATTTAATCTTATTTGAAACTTTTGGGGACAATTTGTAATTATAGAGGGTTTAATTGTGCAACTTTGGAGAATCGTGGGGTTCGCATGGAAGACATTTGTGTTCAAAGGGCTTAATTTCATGCACTCAATTTTTTTGAGGGCTTAATTGAAAGAGGGCTAACTTAGAGGGACTCAATTGAGGCATGCTGAAATCTTTTGGGGTCAATTTGAGAACCTAGGAAAGTTCCTTACTTATATACCAAATTTGCACATTTCACCCATTTCTTCAACCATCTTCATTGCGGTCACCTCTCATTTGTCATCAATGATTTCTTTGATTGCGATCCTTCTCCTATTTCTGTCTCGATTATCTCCATCCTCATGTTCCCAGCATTACAACCATATCTCATGCATCTATAAACTCTATCGTTTTGCAGAAAACATGAAGATCAAGTTGACAGTGGCAGAGTTTGGCGAGCAATAGCGAAGCAAAGCTGACCTAGGTGCTTTAGGTAACGAGTTTTTTTGCCTTTAGATTGAGAGAGGTCAGGTTGCACTTGTATTGAAGATTGGTGAGCTACTGGCAATGGAATTTGAAGGGGGTTCCACGGAGGTGAACGGTGGTGCTGCAATTTGGAGGCTTCGATTGAGGCCCTTCTCGAGAGTAGAATAAGAAATTGAATGGTGTGTTGGACAGCTCTCCCTAAGAGGATCACTATGGTGGTAAAAGCTATCTGTTTTGGTGGCAGCAGTGGTGGTGTGGCGGTGGTGTTAAGGTAGGATTTACTCCTTGATGCGATGATCGCAGTAGTGGGCTCAATTGTTGAATTCAAGGTTTTGATTAAGTGATTCGTGAGTAAAAAGTTAGAAAGCGGTTGATTATATACACAGATGTTGTATTGTATTACTTGAAGCCTCGTACCCTTGCAAGAATAAGTTTATCATGGACTATATACTTTATAAGGGTTAATTTGCTTGAACGTACCTACTCGTAATTGTTTGAATTGTACTTGCTTATTTTATTGAGATCTGTACTTAATTGTGTACTTGTTCATAATAAGTTATTTTACTTGTATACCCTTGTGAGGGTTAGTACTTGCTTTCACTCTATTGAGTTAGTTCTTGTTTATTTTGGTACCCAAAACTCCCTTCTATCTAGTTTGGTACTTATCTTTATCAGTACTTGTCACTGTTTGGTATTTGTTTTCATCTTGAACTGTTATTAGATGCCTTGCCCGTATACTCGCTTGTTTATATCTTGTTATCTGGCCAATTGGCTTGATTGTACTCGCTAGCCGTTCCTATATTACCTCATCGACAAATCTAATTATTTGATTGGTACTTGTTGAACTTGATTGGTACTTGTTTGTACTAGTTGTACTTGTTGGAGATAGTATGTAGGCCGAATACCAATCCTATACAGAATATTAAGATACTTGGGACACATCTTGTAGTTCACCTAGGTATCCATGATACGCTAAGTAGCCTACTTAGGTAACCGCAATATGTTAAGCAATCCGCTTAGGTATCTGCAATGTGTCATACAATCCACATGGGCAATGCGCCACATAGTTTGTGTAGGCAAACCAATTATATGCCAAATTATCATGTTATGAAAGTACTTGCTTGTTTTGTGAGGTGATTTGATATACATGTCTCAACTTGTTCTATTGAAATGCATATCCTATAATGGTTTGCTCATTCATACTCATTTCTTACTTGATTGTATTTTATTCTTGGAACAATAAGGCAGGAGAGTTTCTTGTTTGCTATTCTCATTTTTCTTGAATTGTAATTGTACTTGTATTGTTTATTGATTTTAAATCTATTAAGATGCACTTTCCTTAACAGGTTTCTATTACTGCTTGATATATTATTCCTCACTAAGTTCATTGGACTTACCCCCATTTTCCCCTTATTTTTCAGACAGGATTAAGGAAAGAGTATGAAGTTCTAACTTGGGATGATGGAATGTATGTTTTGTAATAGAATAGATTTCATATGTGTATATGGGAGATTAGCACGTTATATGTAAACTTAGAGATGTTGAGATATGTTAGGATTGACATTGTTACCTTAGGTTAGGTATATATTTTGGTTAGACATGAAAGAAGTGATCTTTGGCATGAATACCAATATTTTGTAGTAATAGTTAAGATGAAATTTCCGCCGTTTATGATTAATTGACATTTTGAAAGAATTTTATGGGCTTATTGCTTGTCTTACAAGTTCAAATTTAAGCTTGAAATGTTTTGATATCTCAATTTAGGGTTACCTTGAGTGGAATGTCACATAAGTTTGAATACATTGATTAGATTTTATATATTTTTTTAGTATTATGCATTAGAAATGTTTAGAGTTGGTGGAATTAGGAAGGAAGATGATATGATGGGAGAAGGGATAGTGCTTTCTCATTTACCACTGATTGATTTTTAATTGCTTGCATGATGATAATGGGCATAAGAGAGGGTGTTTGTGTGCCACAATTTGCGATGAATATTATTAATTGTTTTCAATTGAAATGATGCTACTTATTATGTTGAGTCTATTTTTTTGGGCAATTTGGATATCTTATTTTGGAGAGGTGTTTAATACACATTAATATCTTTGCAATGACAAAACATTCCTTGGTGAAAAATTCTTGCTAGAGGAATCATGAAATCCATAAATGGAATAATACATGAATTTGAGGAATAATTTTGATATTTACATTTTAATTAAATTTCAAAAAGGATTGAAATTACATAATCTCACCCCCAGGCCCACTACCTCAATAGCTATTAATCTCATCTACAATGCAGGCTTTGGATATATTACGAGCCAACCTGCAAATCTCATCTTTTATATCCAATAAAAGATTACCCTATATTAAAAGCCATAGTAGATGTTAATATGCCAAATCAAACATACCCTAAATAATTTGTTTACCCACTTCAATTTTTAGTTCATCCTTTCATCTTTTTGTTGATTAGACTTCATTTTTTTTATTTGCCTAATGTATTCATCTCTAAATAATAATAATAATAATAACATACTATACTATACTATACTATACTATAAACAATTACTTTCCAACTAACATACATTAATAAAGTAAATAATCAAATAGTTTTATCAAAGTCAAAATATTTATAATGAAATTATTTATTTAAATGTGAGTTTCAGCCTTATTATTAGTATTGGACTGCACATGGGAAGACGGAACTATTGGATTTCAATGTGCATAGGAAAGCCCCTAGTAATGCTCATTTTCAAAAATTACATTTTGTTTACAAATTAATAAATTCCAGCAAATATTCAGAAGTTCAGACGTACTGTAACATCCTTTGTAAGATTAAATTGTCTTTTGTGGAACAATCACAAAAGGCGCACTTATTTTACTTTAGCAAAATAGATAAGTTTCAGCAAGAATTTATCCCTTTGTTACCAGTCATTGACATATATTTTCCTTACACATAATCTTGATCAATTAAAAGTTAGCCTAGAGATATGATCATGTATAACACTTCACTTTCTTCAAGTTATCAACTTAAGCAACTCTTTTACTATTTTATTCAAATTGTTGTTGTTATAAATTGGCTCTGGTTTTGGATTTTGAACAATAGATATTCATCTTTGAATGGATGTTAACTATATTTAGATAGAATTACACTTATTGTCAAATAAGAAGTCTTCCTCGTACTCATCTAGGCCTATCAATGGGTGGGTTTTACTCTACCTAGGCCCAAACAAATGTGCAATACTTAGGCCCGTGCCCATACCCATTCAAAAAAAATGCAATTGGTATGGGTAGGGTCTATACCTATAAGTTACGCATAGGCACATCCTAAATAATTACCCATTATCCTAGTTCCCAAATTTAACTATTAACTTAAAAATTCATATACCAAATTAAAAATAGATTAATAATAAATTTTTAGTATATATATAATTGAAAATGTTTATCTTTTTTATACAATAATACTTTTTTTTTCCAATAATTTACATATCTTTATTTTAACATATACCATTTTATTCTGCTAGCTCCATGCACATTTTTTTTTGTCTCAATTTCCTTTAGTCAATTCTTGCATTCTGAAGTCAATAGTATGTGCTCACAAAATATGAATCCACTATGATATCTAAGAAAATAATGATGAAAGATTAATGTATTTACCATATAGTACGGCATATAGTTTAATGTGATATTTTAAATTTTTTTATATTGAAAAATTATTTGAAAAAAATGAAAAATGTAAAATCAAATAGAGAAAAATTTTAAAAAAAATTATGAAAGAGAGAAGAGCGAACTACTACTTACAATATTTTTTATCTAGATAAAGAAAGGATTGGATCAAATTTGAATTATAAATACTTTTCAAAAAGAAATAAAATTTGAAAAAAAAATAGTGCTTAGTTAGTATATGACCAGACCAACATGATAATTTTAATTTTCATCACTCAAATTTATCACTAATTCAATTACGTCCTACTAGTTCAAGTCGTTTTACATTGTGTCACCGATGTTTCTTAATTTCGTCCAATCCTATCCTTGCCGTTAATTGGTCTGTTAAATGCTATGGGCTAAGAATTGGATGGAACACAAGCACTCATTTTATACCAGATTAATCATTTTGTCTCCAAAATCTACACTCTCTCCTCTCCAGACAACAAAACAGAGGTAAAAAATGATTTCTTGTTTCCTTCAAATTAGTTCTTCTCTTCAAGTAGGTCTCTTGATGAAACTGTGCTAAGAGAGTAAGTTCATTAAGGTTGTGGAACAATTATGGGATCACTAACAATGCCAACTAGTTTCTCCATGATGGATGAACATGATATAATGCTTGAGGACGGAGAATGCAACCCTTCTAATCACCACCAAACAGACTGGTAAGGGAGAAGTCAATATGTTTCTGGGAGTCAACTCTCACCCTGAATGATGGCACATTAACCACTTGTCTTCCAACCCTCATGTGCCTCTGCCTGATAAGCACACAAGCTTGGTGAATAGGCTTGGCTATTCCAGCCTTAAATATAGGTGTATGAAGGCGGCATTCAAGAAAGTTATCCACAGTGAGGGTCAACACATAATCAAGCTTGTTTTGGCTTTCATTCAGAAGCTCATACTTATCATTTTGTAGAGAATGGCCTCACCCTCAAAGATACAATGGGGGTCTTTCTCATCAAGGGTTAGAAGCATTCTAGCATTACTACAGACACGACTCAATGCATATTGCACCCTCTACAGCTCCCTCTTACAGTAGAGCCCATATTCTCCAACAGCTTGACCTCGGCATCCAACCGCTCCTTTTCACAAGGCCAGTGAGGCTTCTTGAAGGTCTTCCCATAGTTGCGATAAAAACTAACGTGAACCATTTTCACAGGCTATGTCGACTGAAGTGTCGAAAGACTAGCCAATTGCTGGCGGTATTTGGCATTCATACAGATAACGTCATGGGGTTGGGTGAATTTACATCACTCTTTGTCAATCTTCTTAGAATTTTATACATGAGGACTTGTTGTGAATATAGCTCTATCCAGCATTTCCTCCCTTGGTGCAATTTCATTTGAAAAACCACTCAAAAATGGAGGAGAAGAACTGTTTTTTTCCCCTCTCTCCCTGAAAGCCCCTTTTCACCGCCATTTTGCTGCTTGGAGAGGACAGGGAGTGGAGTTTGGAGAGAGACTGGTGTAATTTAGTGAAAAAGAGTACTTATGGTCTCACCAATTCTCAGCTGTTTGCATTTAACAGCCCAATTAATGGCGGGGATAGGATTGGATGAAATTAAAAAACGTCAGTGACACAATGTGAAACGACCTGAACCAATAGGATGTAAATTGAATTAGTGATAAACTAGAGGGATGAAAATTGAAATTCTCTCTGAGACTAACAATACAAGAAAGTGGATTGATATATAATATCTTATTCACCAATTTAGATTTTAGAAGGAAAAATAGTATCTTTTTGATTTTATTCTTTTATTATAATAAAATTAAAAATGTATAAATTAATTAAATATATATCCTAATTGAATTTCAATAATATTTTTTTGCTATCGTATACTAGAAGAATTTCTTAATACAAAAATAAAAAAAAAATCAAAACATTAAAGAGTTATATTCAAGATGCTAGACCTGATGGGTATTAAGTTATATAGGATGGAGTAGGGTATAGAGTCACATTGTATGGGTATTTTAAGGTAACGTAAAAATAAGGTCCCATCATTTTGGTATTTTAGAGTATGGGTATGGTTAGGGTGAAACCTTATCCATTGACCAGCTTATACTCATCCATGCCTATATGAATAACTCTTCCTTGTGTAAGAGAGTGATTATTCGTATCTCTATTCATATTCCTAATTGAATTGAACTTTTGAAAGAATCTGCCCCCACAAAAGGCCCTTTCCTTGGGAGTTTAGAATTTACAATGTTTTGTATTCACTCTCCCTCTACATTCATTAGTTTCTCTCTATTCATTAGTTTTCTTTCTTCATTCTTCTTGGAGTATCACCAAATTATCTCCAAAGTTTTAAGGCGTGTAAAGTAGTGGAAGCTCTTGTAGCTATCCCATGAGGCGAGTAGAAAGTAATGGGGAGTTGTTCAAGTCAAGTGACTTGGAATCCATGTTTATTCAAAAACTTGCAGGGAGCTTAATTTAGACTTGAGGTTGTGTTCATGAAAACTTCTATTGAACAAAAGATAATATGGATCTACCTATCTTGATATTAGCAGTTTATGCACAATTATTTCCAATAGCTACAGTGAAAACTCTTGATGTTTGAATTCGTCATTGTTGTTGATGAGTTTCCACTACAAATGGCAAAGCACAAGACATCAACAACTTTAGTTGTGGCAATATTAGCAACCTTTAGAACATGACACTAGCATTATTTCCCCTCTAGCTTATCTAATATAGCTTCTAATTAAGGTGAAAATATGTCTACACTACAAGATGATAGAATGTACTTCACACAGATTTTTTGAGATGGATAATCCGGACCTAATCGTGGGATAGGACTATCATTACTTGTTGAGCATGAAATTCATAAACATGTTAGGTTACTAGGATCACTCGATGAAAATTCTCTAGCGCTCAAGTGAATAATGTCAAATTCAATATTGAAGACAAATAAGAGTAAATTAATATCAAGTGTGGGTTTTACAATGTCTCTCAAAGTATCATAAATACAACTATTTGTAGTGCGTTTGCAATGATTGGCCAAATACATGTAGTTTTATTTAGGTGGTTTGTTTTTAACTAAATCCATAAGCCCCAAGTCCACGTCATTGTTAAAAATTGCAGATCTTGGACCTACCAAGATATAGATATGGTCGTACAACTAGTTAACTTATTTATTAATGCCATTTCATTTATATATCCCTCTCAGCTTAATAAACTAAAGTTTAGCAAATTGATGTATACATATTTGCCCTAGAAATTAAAACCTAAATTTTGTGAATGCTTGAGGAGTGTCAGTCAATATGTGTGCATGAATTCACAATTATAAATAAGAATATAAATTTTAAAAATCAAGTGTTCATAAACCTAAACTTCTTCAAATAATTGAGTGAAGTCCAATGAATTTACACCTCCAAGGTTCTTTGCCTAACTGATTATAGGACGTTAAATAGTTCAAATTCCACATATGTGCTATTGGTCTTTGAGTTGTTTTTCAAAATACAAAGAGAAATAGAGTGACGTTTGTGAGGAAACATTTAATAAAATGCAATTGCCTAATAGAAAGTACTAAATGTAGAATCGAAGCATGAGGGACTAGAAGAACTTAACAGCAAGAACTTGTTACATCAAAGAAATTTGTTCTTTAGATTAAATGTGTTAATGTGTGATTGTGTACTATTAACAATTACATTAGTTTGAATAGTACAAACAACGAATACACTAAATTGAGTCTTGGACGATTTGTTTTTGTTCAGGATGATCCTTATCTCCTGGATACTCCATGATCTCCAAGAATCTTTAAGTTGATATCCTTAAAAAAATAGTAAAATATGCACATGTGCCTTATTAGTGTAGGGTAGATGTCTTTTTATCATATATGGGCTTTTGTGGTGGATCAACACTACAAACAAAGTACAAATACAAACTTGTAGGTTTTAGACCTTCATTTTTTGCCTAAGAAAAGTTAATAGTAGTACCAATAATGCTCCTTGCAAGTTTTGATCAAACGTTCAGCTTGATTTAAACTTAGTGAAAAGTTATAAAAGTGGAGCCAAAAATGTATACCTCATACTATATATACTGTTTTGAATTTAAAACTAGCACCAATAGTTTAATTGAGGTGCCTTCTTTGAGAAATGTCTCTTTATGCCCTGAACGTTGTGCTGCACCCCCTTGTCATACCTATTTTGTGGCTCATAAAAATTGTCATGCTCAACAAACTTTTCCCATTCTATTTGACATTTTTTTTGCTCAATAAACTAAAGTTTTCACTAATAAGAAGTTCAACATGAACAAACTTTAATTTTCTAATTTCCCTAATTTATTCAAATAAATGACCAGTTTGAGCTTGATGTAATGATCTCATTGGTTGAGGCCTTCACTATTGATCTTTTGGCAAGGAGGTAAACTTTTGAGGACCTAGTGGTAAAAACCAAAGGCGAGATATTATGTCAGCCCATAGATCCAATATGGACTTTAGAAATTGGCCTTAGTCGACTGCTTTCACCATTCACAAGATATAGGTATGCTAGAGCTATTGCGCCAGGCTCACCTATTTTGAAGTATGGTATATGGCATTTTGGAGGCAATAAGGAAAAGCCGCTTTATTTACAAGTAAGATTTTTGCCTACTTCAAGTGGTCCTTCGCTTTTGGAATATTTTAGACAACTACTTCTATCTTTTTGTTGGTTCTAGGACCTCAACTCTTTTTGATGTTAAGCCATTGCTAGCTTTTCCCAATGGCAACCCACTTTGGTACGAAGATTTCATCATCAATTGAGACAAGGGATTTTAGCCACTTATCTATAGTAGTTATGTTAATAGCATGTTCTCATTTGATCATTAATCATTTTGCTAAAAGGTTTGGCATTATATATTTAGAACAACAAATTCACTTATTGTGTTTTCAGTTATCCCATTATGTTTATTGTGTTTACACATGTTTCAAAATAATAGATGGCACTTGTTTTAGCTTAGAGTGAGAAGATCACCTTGGGCTTAATTGTTTGGCTAGTCTATATAATGGAATGAGAAAGATAGATATGAGAAGAGGCATCTGTTAGCACAATATCATTTGGTTAGTTCAAATGTGGTTGCAATCATATTTTCTACATCTGTCTTTTTAACAAGGCTCATGGATATCTTTTCTTTTTTACTTTTTTTTTTGTTGCGCGGGTTGAAGGATTGGTAATGGTAAATGAGCAACAAGCCTTTTCATGATTTTATTAGCTCTAGAAAGGGAGCCTTCTTGATTTTCTTTGTTTTTGCCAAGATAAAAGTATTTTTGAAAATGTAGTGAATGTTTTAGAAAAGAATAAGCTAAGATTGGTGACCTTTATAACTACAAAAGATGTCCCTTACATCCTGCACTTCACCAACATGATGATAAGTAAGGTACTTCTTTAATGTTTCCACCTTGTGACCAGACAATGAACATTGTTTTATTGATAATTATGGATAATCACCTATCTTTCAATTTGATGCACCATAAGGAGGGCCATACTAACATTGTTCATGGCCTCTATGAGAAGACTTTGGCTGCCTTTACCATATTTTGACTGCATAAGTCTAATCTTATTATTAAGTACAACATTGATTTTGAGGGTGGTAGAGTTCTTATTTGGTTAACACCCGAGATAATAACTCATTTCAACATTTTCAGGACCTTTATAGAGATAGCAACTGGTGAGGCCTTCCCTAAGGAGTTCCAAATTTGTCCATTATAGGTCTACAAGGGAAGGTATTGAACATAGAAGCCTCCCAAAAGGAATTTCTCACCAAAAAAAAAAGTGAAACTTCACAAGGCCTGGGAAAGTTATCTAAAGAGAGAACAAAAGGAGGTCTTAAAATGGTTCCTCATTAGACAACTTTTTACAAACTAATAGTCATAGTACCCCTAATCTACTTAATAATCATGGTAGCTTCTACTATTAGTAAGCAAGCATCACCCGCTATCGCATTTAGTGGATTCTTTGCCTTTGAACTTGAGGTCAAGGTGAAGCTTAGGCTATTTGGCAATATTATCATGAGTAAGAAAGTGTCCCTTGCTATCTTCCTTGAAAGTATTTAGATCTTATTATGCATAAGCCATAATTTGTTCAGTTTGTTTTATTTTTTTTTATGATGTAGGGTAAAAAAAAATTGAAGAATCATTTATTTTAATGATTCCCATGATGGTTTCAATTAAGGAAGCTTCCAAAAGAGTACTATAGTAATCTTGCTAACCCTGCCACTGTTTGCACCTTCAAAATAAGTTTCAAATGGTGAACTTATTCAAGTTTTAGATTCAAAAGTGGAGGGGGTGACAGAACTAGTAAGCTTTTTTTATCATTCTTTGCTCTATTTTGAGTCTAGGTGGTAAGGGGCCTAAAAAATTTGGGGTAAGGGGCTTATTGTCAAAAATTAACAAGAGTGTTGGACTCCACAGAAACCTTTTGTCCTAATTTTTCGAGGCCTAAGGAATGAAATATCAACAAAAAAAAATCGAGAGGTAAATCACGTTCACAAAAGAAAATCAAGTGTCATTATTGTAAAAGCTAGGACTTGTAAAGGTAGAGTGTTGGATTCTTAAAAATGAGCTTGAAAAGAAGGAAAAAGGTAAAGTTAATTGAGCCAATGTAGCAAAGACTAACAATGATAGGGGTCTTATGTTTGTGGTCTTGCCATTAGCCTTTATGCAAGATTTTGAGCCAATCCTAAAGAATCATATCTCAAAGACGTGAATAGAATTCTGCAAAACTTTAAAGAAACTTCCAGCCATGGTATCTAGTATCCTTGATCTAGAACTCTTTCATTAGTTAGTTTTTCTGATGCTGACTATGCAGGTGCAAAATTTATGCAAGATTTTAAGGCAATCCCAAGGAATCACATTTCAAAGAAATGAAAAGAATTCTACGATAACTTAAAGAAACTTCTAGTCATGGTATATATCCTTGATCTAGAACTCTTTCATCAAGTAGTTTTTCTTACACTGATTATGCAGGTGCAAAATCTATCATAAAATTGCTACAGGAACTTGGGAGCTCATTGAAAAATGCCTCATAAATTGGTGTAGTAACTAACAAAGCATAGTAGCCTTATCTAATATGGAAGCCGAGTATATGGAACTAGGTAACTGCTGCTCACAGGTATTGTGGATGAAGCAAACTCTTTATGACTTTGGACTAAATTTCTCTAGCATACCCATCAATTGTGATAAAAAAAATGCCATTAATTTTACAAAAAATTCTGTTACTTCATTATTGAACAAAGTGTATAGAAATTAGACATCATTTCATTAAAGATCATGTTCAGAAAGAAAATATCTGTGTAAAATTTATTGATACAAAAAATCAACTTTTTGATATCTTCACCAAACCACTTCTTGAGGATTGTTTCCATTTTCTTAAGCAAATTTTAGGTATTATACATTTTTCTCCTTAATTTAATCCCTTACTGGCATATATTCTCCCTCTAATTACCATGTCATTCAATTTAGGAAATAAATCACTAATTATTCTCAATGGTAACACACTACAGGAGAACAGTATCTCAGAGATGGAAATTTAGAGATGGATTTAATTTCGTCTCTAATTTTCATGAAATAACAACAGATTTAGAGACCGAATTAAGTTATGTCTGAATTTAATAAAATAATTAGAAAGCAGAGACATGTTCACCCATGGATTGCATGTCATGCAAATTTAATAAACAATGACAGATTTGAAGATGGAAATGTTTTCCATCTCTAATATGTCGATATTATTAAATAAAAATTTTATACCACCTGAGATAAAAATAATCCATATCAAAATAAAAAATCAAAGATGGATTTATCTATGGAATGGAGAAAATTATAATTTAAAATTATATTTTGAAATCCGTCTTTCTGTCTCTAATCTTATAGAATAAAAAATCAAAGATGGATTTAGAGATGGGATATAGATAATTATAATTTAAAAATATATTTTGAAATCTATTGTTGTTTCCATCTCTAATTTTATAAATTTTAAAAAAATATATAAAAATAGTACATGCAAATTTAAGGTGGATTTAAATATTACTTTAAAACATGATTTTAATAAAAATAAAAATAAAAATTATGATGATATAACTAAACATAATATGCCGATATATTTATTTAAACATAAAAAATCAAAAAAATGAAAGATGCTCTCTACCCTAAAATTGCCCTAGAAACTGCCCATCATGAACCACTATCCCCGATCACTAATCATCAGTCACCTCTTGCCCACCGTCGACCACCGACATCAATTACCACTATTTAGTGTCTACCTTTGCCGCCTTTGTAAAGAGAGAAGAAACTCCGCCTCCCTCTATCTAACTGTTGATAAGGAGAAAGCTACCGTGGTATTCCACTATCTCTACCATCTTATTCTTGTTATATGTTTTGATAAATATTCCTTCAATTTTACAAAATTTCAAAGCTTCTCTGATTCAACTAATGATAACTTGACTGAAGTTGGATTGATTTGACCTATTGTAGCATATAGATCTATTTTGGCATGATTTAATTTTTGAGGCTGATGCTAGAAAACCCCTCTTGCAACTAGTGAATTCTTGTGCTTCTGAAATTAATGGATTTTGTTTTCTCTTTGATGCTTCTTTTTAGACTTTCAATGAAAGATGCCCATGGAGCTGTGAATGATTGGTATCCTTTATGTTCTGTGCAATCACGCCTCAAACAATTAAAACACTTTCTCTGAATAGACATTAGTACCAAGAACTCTTAGATTTTAGCAGGTTGATTTTGTTTGTGATGGACTTCATGGATATATAACTATCAAGGCAGCTCTAACACATGATAACACCACAAGGCTTGATTTTCCAAATACACTAGTCTTCTTCATAATGTTATACAATTTCCCTATTTCAGTCCTACTAGGTGTGGAGCTATATCCTTTACATTTCCCAATTTGATACACAAAAATGTAGATGCTTATATATAGGTTACTTTTAGGCATACGTCTCAAAAGTCATTCTAGTCATAGAACTTCAAAAGAGAAAATGAAAGTTGCGATTTGGTTTTGCTTTATACATGCTGGTTTCTTCAAACTTCTTCATTTTCTTACCTCACATTGTTGGATGATTCATAATTTCACTCCCACCTATTCTTCTATAAACCTATAAGTTGATTTTTGAAAGCTTCTGCTTTTCTTTAGCCACCAATTTTCTAGTAAACCTTGCTTTTGGAGCTATCATAATTCACATCCTTTTCCCTATTATTATGTCACACTAAAAGCACATTTTCTATGCTTTTCTCTTTTCTACCTTTTAATATCAATGCCAAGCTACTGCACCTATAGGATATTGGCCGTAGCCCCATTAGAAGATTAGAGAAAGTTGCCACTATATACTCTTGATAGAGTGCCTTATCCTCGACTTGAAAATTGCCATTCTTTGCATAATTATAAATATGGTGAAAAAAAAAATATTTGAGAGTGTTGAGAAAATCAAGTACTTGCCAATTTATCATAATAATATCATTCCTTCAACTTATATGTTTTATATTTTCCAATCATTTTGCACTACTTTCTAGCTTCTTCAGTACAATTTTAGTAGATTTATTTTTCTTTATCAATCCTTTTTCTTCACTAACTTGCATTACTAGTTTTCGTAATTAGATTTTAGGCTAGTTTTTACAGCTTTGTTTAGATGACCTAAATTCAGGAGTAGCCTTCTTATATCACTCTAAAAACTTACTTGCTAAAGTGTAGAGTCCTCTCTTAGAGTGATTGCTTAATTCTAAGAATTGATCGAGTGAAGTGACTAATTTAATCAATCCATATAATTGAACTGCTGTAAATAAAAATTTCATGCCAACACAAGCCTTTTTCTCTTCTTCCTGTACCTCTCGTGTAACTCAAGCCCTTGTTACTCTCTTTGATTATCTATACACATTGTTTCTTTATATTCATTAGTCATCTCATCCATCTAAAGTTCTCTCTACTAATATTTTAAAAAGAAAATAAAAGTCATGGTCGATTTAAAAAAAATTTGAGAGAAGGAAAAATAAAAAATGAAAATAATGAGAGGAAAATTAAGAAATAAAAATAAAGAGAAAATTTATGTATATTTATTACAAATATTTCTTCTTCTTCTTCTTTTTTAAAGGGTAAAGTACACTTTAACAAATGCAAAGTTAACCATATTCCTTCTAATTCTCCCCCCACCTTTTACATATTTTTGAATCTTCAAATTGGAAGAAGAAAATATAATAGTAATAATAATAATTATAATCCATGAGATGTCCCCACATTTTGACAAGTAATTATTGTTTTGGTTTGTTTTCATACCACTAAAATGTTTGATGCATATTGATGTTCTGTAATGTTTTTCAATGGCACTGACAGTTGACACTTGTGTGATATATCCCAAGCTTAAAGCCAACTCCATGGGAAGAGAGGAATTTTTTAATTTTCTTGACTTGTTGTGGGTTTTCTTCTATATGCTATTTATTTGCAATAGGACTTGATCATTTCGCTTTAAGAATTTTTTACTTTAATTTGCAACAATTCTTTAATGTTCTTGGCATTATCTATTACAAACATATTTAATATAGAAACAATGAATATTGACCATAGTTGGATGTGGCGGCGCTTAGACAATTATAGTTTTCTTTTAGATAAATTTGTGCAAAGGGTTGAGGAGTTCTTAGACTTTGCCTTTAATGATCCAAAAAATATTTATCAAGGACAAATAAAATGTCCACGCTCTAAGTGTGGCAATAGAAAATTCTTGAGCTGAAAAGATATGAATTTGCACTTCATAAAAAATGGGTTCATCTGTGGCTACACTATATGGTTCGCACATGGTGAATCTCCGAACACAAGTTTTAATATTGGGGGTTCTTCAATAGTTTCTAATGAAGAAGGATCTCGTTATAGAACAATGGTGATGGATGCTATGGGTCATAAGTTTATTTCGAATCCAATATGTGATGAATAGCTGCCTAATCCAAAAGCACAAACGTTTTTTGAGTTATTAAAGATGCTAATGAGCCACTATGGGATGGTTGCAAGAATTACACAACTTTTTTTAGTAGCTTAATTGTTAAATCTCAAGTTAGAGTACAAAATGGTTGAAGCTTGCTACGATTGACTTGTGTCAACCATCAAAGGCCTGTTACCTAAAGGTGAAAAGTTGCCAGAAAACTTGTACAAGACTAAAAAGCAATTGACTAAGCTTGGTCTTGGTTATGACAAGATTGATGCTTGTGTGAATAATTGTGTATTATATTACAAGGAGAACAAAGATTACCAAGCATGTCCTATATGTTGTCATCCTCAGTATAAGCCGAGAAAATTAGGAGCTAGAAAAAAGGTTCCATTCAAGATGCTACATTATTCGCCATTGATACCAAGAGTCAAAAGGCTATATGCATCTAGTTATACTTATGAGCACATGACTTGGCATGCAAATATTCACTCTAAAGATGGAAGTATGGCACATCCATCTCATGGAGAGTCATGGAAGCATTTTGATCACACTTATCCATCATTTGCATCAGAAACATGTAATGTGAGACTTGGTTTGTGTACGGATGATTTTAGCCCATTTGGCTATTCTAGTACTCCTTATTCTTGTTGGCTTGTAATTATTACAATTTATAATCTTTCTCCATAATTGTGCATGCAAATGTCCTTTATGTTTCTTAATATGGTCATTCCAGGCCCAAAGAGTCTGGGAAAAAATCTTGATGTGGTTTTACATCCACTGATAGATAAGTTGAAAAAACTATGGACAATTGGTGTTGAAACTTATGATGTGTGTTAGAAACAAAATTTCAATATGAGAGCCATGCTTTTGTGGATGATTAGTGATTTCCCTACAAATGGGATGTTATCTGGATGGAGCATTCACGGTTGGTTGGCCTGTCTCTATTGTATAGAGAGTACAAAATCTTTCAAACTTTGTTATGGAAGAAAAGCTTCTTGGTTTGATTGTCATCGTCATTTTTTGCCTCTTAATCATCCATATGGAAGATAGGCCTACAAGTTTTGCAAGGAAAGAATTGAAAATAACCCACCACCTATTCGCTTAAATGGTGAAGACATGTGTCATAGAGTGGACAAGCTCCCTAATATAATTTTTGGAAAACCAAAAGGTAGCACACATCCAATTCATGGATTTGGCAAAACACATAATTGGATAAAAAAAGAGCATCTTTTGGGAGTTACCATATTTGCATACAAATCTTATTCACCATAATTTAGATGTGATGCATATTGAGAGTGATGCTATTCAAAATCTTACAAACGATATTAAGGGTAGTTTTAGAAAGGTATGACCAAGATGTAAAAAGGTGTCAAAAGAAACAAAGGATTTAATTTAGGAAAATTTCAAGGTAATATGAATTATTTAAATATATCAATTTGTTATCTTTTTTTTTTGATGTAGAATAATGATATTGTTATCCTATTATTTAGCATAATTGACTTTTGAAAATTATTGTTATCCTAGTTGAGGCATTGGTGGGACAACTTAATTGATTTGCAAATGAGAAAAGTGTGGAATGAAAATGCAACTTTAAGATTTAGAGAGATGATTTATAAAGCAAAACAAAAGGTATTGGAAAGTGCATATAACCAATTAGGTAGAGAACCAGATACACTAGATATGATTGGTAGGGGCCCTAACTAGATGAGTGGACATATATAGAATGAACTAGTTGAGAAGCATTGGAGTGTAGAAGATTACAAGAGAAAATGTGAAACTGCTTGAAAGAATCGTATGACAGAAAAAGATGGTTCTATTACAAAGCATAATAGTGGTTCTATTCCTCAAGGAGCACACAAGCTAAGGATGGTACTAAACTTACTTTGAGAAATTTTTAAATATTTTTTGTGTAATTCTTCTAAAGATTGATTAATATTTTTTTACTTAATTTTAGGAAAAAGAGCTAGGTTGGGAAGTGGATGATCTTGAGGTATTTCACAGAACACATAGAAAAAATCAAGGAATTGGAGATTTTGTTGGCAATAAATCGAAAGAATTAGTGTAAGTACTTTTTGTGCATTTTTTTTACATCATTATTTGATACAATAGATTATTACTTGGATTTTTACTTACATATATTTTTATTTTCCATGTTTTTGTATAGGAGGAATATATGGAAAAAATAGGTTATGGTGATTCTTCTATCTAATGCTCATTTGATCTCTCATTATGGTGTGAAGTGATTGGGGGCCCTTCAAAGGGATGTTTATATGGATATGGGTGTAGCTAATGTTCTGAAAAAACTAGTGGAAATTCAGCCAATTCAAAAGCAATGGAAGATATGCATGCTACTACTGCCAAAATGGAAGAAGATTTTTTAAGAACAGAAGAAGAAAGTAAGAAAATGCTTGAACATGCCATGGAAGAGGCTCAGAAGTGCAAAGAGGAGGCTATGAAGAGGGAAGAGGAGACTAGGAAGAGGGAAGAAGAGACTAGGAAAAGAGAAGAAGAGGCTAGGAAGAAAGAGGAAGGGTTACAAGAGATGATTCGTAAAATGCTTCAAGAAGTAAGGTACACAAACCATCAATACGCTAGTGGATCTGGACATTGAGAGCAATAGGATTTTGGTGGGAAGCCTTGATGCTTTAATCTTTATTAATTAGATAGCTAATTGCTTTAATTTTAATATTAATGAATTCCTTTACATTACGGTGGATGGTTAAAGTAACTTGTTTTGATGAATTATAATTAGTTTTATATTAATTTTAATATTTTTGATGAGTCATTATTTGTGGATGACTAGGCAATTAATTTAGAAGTTGATCATGTGTAGTTGTATAAACAATTTGCTATAAGTAGGTTATCAATTTGAATCTACAAAAAAAGTACAGGTAATTATTAAAAAAATTTAAACATATTAGAGAGGGATTGTAGATAAAAATATTGAAATATTAGAGACAGAAATAAAGATGGAAAAATATATGTGAAATTAGAGATGGAATTTGGTAAACAATGGATAAGATAGGAGACAGATTTGCAACGAATTTTCATAAATTAAAGACAGAATTATAGACAGTTTTGCTGTAATATTTAAAGAAAATTAGAAATGGGATTAAAGACGGAAAGTTTACAAGAATGGAGGCAAATTTTGTTTTGAAAATATTAGATATTAGAGGCAGATATAGAGACGGATATTGACTGTCTCTAAATTTAGAAATGGAAATCAAGTCTATCTTCCAAATTTGAGACGGAGCTTTCAACCATAGGTTTACACAGAGAAAAATCCATCTCCATATTATTTCAGAGACGAAAAATAGGTCTATATAGTCAGAAAAATCCATCTCTAAATCCCTATTTTCTTCTTGTGACACCTATTATCTTTGTAAAATCTACTTTGAGAGGGAACTTCAAATTGATCATTAATTATCTTTCAAAGATTGAGAAATCAATTTTTACTCTACCCAAACAAAGTTTTTCTTCTCCAGAATCTCATTCTTCCACATTAAATCCCTTCCCTTCTTTTATGGCGAAACCCTTCTAAGGTTGTCATCTTCCTCTCTTCACTTCTACGCATGGACTACGGTTCTAAATCCCCTTCTCCAAAACTTGTGGCATACGCCCTTGACTCCAACGAATTTGACTACTCTCTGTCCTGGCACCACCATGCAACCTCTGCCGCTAACACACCCACCACTAGTCACTTGTCGCCCACCTTCCTTCTCCAAATCCTCAATAGCAAAGCTCGTCACCCACTATTTTACTACCCTATTCTCCATGTCCTCCGCATAATTTCATAGACTTCGTGTTCAAAAATCGGGATTTCAAATATGTTCCCAATTCTCTGAAATTCCCTATGGCTCATGCCGCGGACTTTTTCTCGTCGAGCATTTCGCTGTGCAAAATCAACCGTGGTCGACCCATTAATTTCTCTGACACCACCTTCTCCCAACTATCGCTAGGCTAAGCAAATGTAGTGGAAGTCTCTGATGAGTATTGATGAA
The DNA here is from genome assembly GCA_014898725.1 of Jacaranda copaia. Lineage (NCBI taxonomy): Eukaryota > Viridiplantae > Streptophyta > Magnoliopsida > Lamiales > Bignoniaceae > Jacaranda > Jacaranda copaia. The sequence continues at coordinate 868,050 of JACGDI010005765.1, forward strand.
ATAGCCTACCCACTCACTGTTCAACTATTCTATGCCAACATAATGGTTAATGAAGGCACTAGTCCAAGTAGTATCTCTATTCCTTGGAGTGTTCATGGTGTACTTGTCTATTTCAATGTTGAGAAAATCAATAAATGGTTAGGACTTAACAATTTTGGGGTTAAATCCTTTGCTTATTGTGAATGGTGTAATCTTAAGTGTTTTGATTTGACAAAAGCCAAAAAAATGTTTTGGGATGGAAAACCTCCTGAACTCGCTGTTGGAGTTACCCTCAATATTCTTCAAATTGATTGTTTTTCCTCCATTGTCAGATTATGTTAACTATACTTTCCAGCTCTTCAACCACTATAGTTAACATAATATTTATTTTGGCTGTCACTGGTCGATCAGTTAACATTAGGTGCACATTTTGCTCAACATGGTATATGCTCTTTGACATTCATCTAAAAACCTACCCCATGGACGGCTTTTTACCCACCTTCTCTGTTTTGAAAATGTTTTTTTCCACCTTCTTAGGCTGAAAGGACCCACGAACATAGGTTGTTGACCTTTCGTCCCTTAAAAAAAATGAAAATATAGATTGGTGAAGAAGGTGTTTGGTTCAAGGGCATTTACACTTCTGCCACTATTCCATTTGCCCTTAGCGCCCTTCTCGCTAAGCTACTGGCAAAAAGCTAGTTTACATTGCTGTGGAGTCAATTAATGACACTCCTTCTATTGTTGGCGACGTCACTTCCAAACGAAGGCCAAAACAGTTGGAAGTTCCTGCTAGTGATGTTCTGATTTCTATTCAGGCTGCTGCTATTGTTGTTGATAACATTAGTCGGTAGCTTAATGAAATTAATGCCTCTGTTAAGATAACTTTTGCTGTTGAAAGTATAAGATATCTGATCTTCACCATGAAGTGAAGGATCTCCGTTAATTCCTCCCAAATGTTTCCGCAGTTGTTAGGCTTTTTGATGATGAGGGAGAGATATATTATCGTCTACTATTTTATATTGCTATTCTAGTACTTACATCTTAAGATCATCTGAACATTATCTTGCTCTGGAATATCATCTTTTACCCTAGACTACTACCTTATGTTCTGTCGACTTGAACTAAAGGTTTTTGTGATTTTTATATGATTATGCTTATTATGACAGGGGGAGAACCATGATTTATTGTATGATTATGTTCTTTATGACATGAGGAGAACTATGCCTATTATGATATGTTTAGTAAACTTGCAATTACCTTTGATAGGGGGAGGATCCCCTTCCAATTTGGTTTTGATATGCCCATTTTACATCCTTTTTATATTTGTTAGTTGATTCTATTGTGTGCAGATTTAAGGAAAGTAGTCGTTTATTGCAAATTTGGAAACTTACCTTAAAGTGGCATCATATTTTTCACACGTTAATGAACTAAATCAATACCAAAGAAGGAAACTTTTATGACAACTTCACTCTAGCAACGTTAAGGGAATCAAAGAATTAGAAATCTACTCTCTTTCTCACAAGTATTTAAAGATAAGAAAAATAAGAGAGCTACTCTTGATCAAAAGATTATATAATCATTGGCTCTTGTATTCTTCTTAAGACTAGATTATCTCAATCTCTAAATAAGCTAGTTGAATGCTTACCATTGCCTATGAGGTTTTGAGAAGTCATTCCTGTTTATTGTACTTTGTTCTAATCCATTTGATAAATAAAGTGCAGCTTAAAATTCCGAAATCTTGTGACTTAGGTAGTGTATGTAGGTTTGCCAAACCACTAAATCCTTGGTATCTCTTTTATTGCTTTATTTCATTTTTCTATATCTGGTACTTTGTCCAGCATTTGAAAGTTCTAGATCTTCATATTTAAATTATATCTATCTGTTTTTATTTTCCTTTTGGGATCTCATTTTCTTTAATGATGTGTACATTCAGATAAGGCACGAGCTTAGTTTTAATTTGCTTCAAGTTTATTTTTGTCTTTCTTTACTTTTACTTGAGGACTAGCAAAATATTAAATTTGAAGTTGTGAAAATAGAGTTATTTTAAAATGTTTAAATCTTAGAATGCTGCTTGTTCTTGAGAATTTGGACTATAAACGTTTAGTGTACTTTTAGTGCATTTTTAGTTTAGTACTGCTAGTTGGATTTAAATATTGTACTTCTATTCATTTTGTTACTCATTATTCATTTTGTTGATGTTTTAGGTACAGGACCAGAAGCATGAGATCATGGAAACCCAACGTAAGGACCACTAATGTGAATGGAGTAGAAAAACAAAACCAAAATTAAGCGACTACAAACGCTATTAATGATCGATCCTATGAAATAATCGATCCTATGAAATATGAGCCTTTCTAAGATTCTCGTAACAATATAAAATTCTCTGTAGGTCCACCAATTTGACCTACTTTCTAGAAGAATCAACACTACTGAATTTAAAGAATTTATCCCAATGTAATCCATTGGCCCAAGAAATCTAAAGCTGATGTGCACATTAACTATTATGCTAGAGACATATGCAATGTGTACATATGATATTATTCTAAGAAACTTAAGGTATCATGACCATGAAGTCTTTGTGTGAGAAGTATAATATAAGTTTAATCTAAGGAAAGAGATGATACGAATTGAATTTGAATTTATAATCATCTGGGCCATAATATCTAGACTTTATCCATAAAGATTCGATTTACAACCTGCCAGAGATAAATATAAGGAGAACATCTAGGAAACTATTATATATTATTGAGATGACATAAGATGGAAAAAAAAAAAGCTTGCATCATTGTGTGCGTGCATGTTCATGCTGGTCCTTCTAAACGGATATAGTCATACATGACCTCTCTGAAGGGCCCGTCGTTTCTCGTTTGTTTTAAAAATATTGTGTTTCTTCCAATCAAAAGTAGATTCCCTACCATATCAATACTGTAAAGATGGTACAACCCATGAATGCCATGTCTTGCCACTGCGTTGTCCTGGCCTATAAATCCCGTAGTAAAATATTGAAGTGATTCTGGATTGTTGAAGCGTACCTTCACACATATATAGAAGGTAAATTGGCATTACAATTATTCATAAGAATGACCACAATTCATGGCAACTTATTAACATGAGGAAAATTGTTTCAATTGATTTGGTATTAGTTCTTTCAAACATGTTGGATAATGGATACATGCAAAAAATCATTACATCGGAAAAGGAAGTTTCATACTTGTAATTCAGCATTATTTGCTGATGCGAGGGCCAATTGGAGAGTGTAGTTAGCTCCTTCGTCAACATTTTCGAGGTCGAACAAAATTTGCCACGTTGTTCCTACATACTGACCATTTCCCGCATTCCTGAACAAATTCACTTAATAAGTAAGAGCGTGTAATGATGGATGGCCTAGTTCTTTTTTTTCTTTTAATTAAATTGTAAAGTAAAGAAAAGACAAAGAAAGTAGAACAACAGCAAATAAAAAGGTACCTTGTTACATGTGCGAAAAACCAGTCTTGGCTGTAATTGCTGGTTCCAATTGTAAAAACTAGATCTTTTTGTGGGTATAGATCCTTGTAACGGGTCCAAAGTCCATATTGTCTAAACCTGTTAATAAAGAAAGAGACTAATTATGATCAATACTACTCAAGTGGAATATATAACATGATTTTGAATTTGATATATTCTGCTAGGTGCAATATAAGTTTTAAATTAAATTTGAATCGAACTTTTCAATGGGAATTCTGTATGGGTAGATCCTGAATGCTGGACTGGGATCTGGAATGAAATATTCAGCAGCTGAGCGATCAGGAATTCCAATCTCCCACAAAGTTGGACCTTTCCTCGGAGCCTCAAAAACCACATTTGTTGCCTCGACATTAGATCCTGGGGTTATGGTTACGTCAGAACCATATTTGTAATCCCCAGGAATTCCAGGTACCCACCCAAATAAGCTGTAATTCCCAGGTATCACATTCTTAATCAAGAAATTTCCATTGCTGTCCGTTTCTGTCCAAAACTGGTAGCCCTGAAACATAAATATGCTATTAATTAGCTTTAAGTTAGAATCTAAATCAACCAAACCTTTCATTTTTTTTATTTTTTTTAATTTATAAATTTGAAATACAATATTAATTACAGGAAGAAAGATGATATGAACCTTGTTTTCTAACTGCCACGAGCCTGCGGCTCCTGGTGGTGCCAGTCCCACATAAGCTGAGGCTGCCGGCACTGCTTGCTTATTGACAAACCTATGAAAGCAGCAGCAGTACTATACAAATAAATGTATATAATGAAATAACTGAAGGGAAAAAGAAAATACATCTATTAATATAGTTCCCCCCTAAAAGAAATTTATTTTGCAATATATAGGTCGGGCTACAATCCAAATGAAACAATTAAATTACGGTTTAAAGGATGCAGTACCAGTCATGAACAAATAATTGACCGCATAGAGCTCCCCTTTGGCTGGATTTAAAAAAGTCTTCTGAAAGAGGGAAGTCATAAGGCCAACTAGTTACCTCCTTCAGCATCTGATCAATTACCAAAATAATTAATAATTAAAAAAATAGAAAAAAAGTGAATGATGAGTACTGCAAATAATCTTTTCTTTTGTTCTTGGGGAGATATGTATGTATATATATATATATGATGTTGATGTTGATGTTGAATCATAACATATATAACGTACAGCTGTTATATATCCCATACATAATCTTACCTACTTTGTCAATGTCAACAACACTCTTAAAAGTTGTGTAATCATGCATACAAATACTATGTTATAAATTAAAAGTAGTACCCTTTGTTTGGCATCGGTCCATAGGACAGACGGATTGGTCCTTGCAGAAGCATCAGAGTTGAGATAGATATAAACTGGGCCAAAAACCTTTTTCCAGTACTCCCCAGTCTCAAACTTGAGAGCTAGATCCTCCCCAGCATAATGTCTGCTAATAAGCATCTTTGCATAAATAGACAAGCTAATTAGTTATGATGGCAATAAATCAGTGTAAAAGCTAAGTTCAATTTATTCATTTCTTTTATGTTCTATAAACATTATTTCTTTTATATGCACCTGTTAGTCAATTTTTAAAAAAACTATTGATACTTGTGAATGATAAATTTTTTGCGTGGCAGTAATATAAATATTTTCAAACCTGTACCAAATATCAAGCAAGTATAGTGCTCTTGTACAAGGCTTTTCCATTAATTTGTTCACTTGTTTAGTGTTCTGAAATTTTTTTCAATTCCTTTTGAAATTATTTTCAAACAATTGGAAGTAAAGATTAGATTCCTTATGATCATCTGTAAACCATTCAAAGCATTTCTAATTACAAATTCTAAAACTCACAAATAAATAATAAAACAATCTTATGACTAGCTGTGCTTTGCTTCTTACTAATTTCATATATACTTTTTGTTTATATTTAATATTTAATAATATCAAGAAGCTGAAGGAAAAGTTAAAAGTATTTTCCACCATAATTTGCACAACTTGCATGAATTAATTATTTGAAAAGTGAAAATACTTACAGAAAGCACGATTGGACCAGTATGAGAAGTAAGATCTTGTTTAATTGGCCCACCTGTCCGGAACTCATTGCTTGGTGTTATCATCCAAAAACCCACCGGCAGATCACTGCTCACCCACCCATGGACCTTGTTGTCTTTGTTATCACATGAGTAAAAGTATTTATCGTCCACCTAATGCAGATTTGTGTTAGATTGTAATTATCTATACTATTAACTAATAGTCAACTAATTTGATGTGTCTAAAAAATATCATCACTTTTATTTTTTTTCCCCTCGTCGTATGTGTCATATATAACCTATTCACATCATTCACTAAAAAAAAAAGGGATAAATTAATATTTTTATTTTGTTTTATATTATAAAAATTTTAGCAATGTTGATAGAGTGCGCCAATAAAGTTTGACATTCCAAAGTGTGGGCGCTCTTCTAATAATTGTGTTTCGAAGTAGAATAACAACCTCAATTTAAGAGGTGATTGTCTTATTTAATTATGGAAATACTTGTATATATATGGTCGAGAATTAATGGGATCAGAAGTTACCTCCCCTTTGAACGCTGAATTAATTGGATTGGTTAAGAGAACAGCTTCAGGATAGTCAAGCACCTGACCAGTAACTCGATCCTCAGGCATTGGCATTATTCGTTGCCTCTCATCAGAGATAGCCATGTAGTGAAACCTACATATATACATGATACATGCAAGCAAATAGATAAACCAAGTAACAATATTTTTATATATGATTCTTACAATTAATTACTGAATGAATTACCAATTTATAACTAGTATGGTGAGCTAATCATGCATGTCTTTAGCTAGCTAGGTACGTACATGTTTTCTTGAAGCTTGAACACAATTCTTCCTTCTGAGATGTAAAAGGCGGGCCATCCTTCTAAACGTTCCAGCACAGCATATGAATAAAATCCAGGGGACCCACGCCGCATTACAAATCTGCTTAAGTAATTTGCATGTCATGTCAAAATTTCCGAACCAAATTAATTAATGTTCATATATATTTTAGTAATAATCGAAAACCATATATGGAGTTAGGATATAAATTAAAATATATATATATATATATATGTATGTATGCACCTGCCTTTTATCAATGTTTAACGGAACGTATGTGCTGCCAAGTGTCCATGTTCTGGTGAATGAAACCTCAACTTGATCTTCGTTTTGCAATATGACCTCATAACTTGTTGCCTCCAAACTGCATGTACAACTTGATCATCATCAGGTCCTTCTTGATCAATTTTAATTAATTATATATATGAATATGAACACATGCAATTTATAATTTATATTGATATATGGATATGCTTACTTGTCAGTGACGTCGTTACCTCCTGTCTTGTTCCAGACAACATCCCAATGCCTATATATCAATTTAGTGCGCGCAATTAATGTATCTTGTTACATTCAGCTAGCTCTAATATAAGCTAAGCTATTACACCCTTAAACCTTTTCCCCATTTCTCTCTCTCTCTATATATTTATAAGCTAGCACACGGCCTCTAAACAAATTAAAATTATATAAATTTGTCTATATATATATATATACACACACATACCCTCTGTCATCTTCTTTGCTATCTTGGGTTTGCAGCAAATTGTCACTCCCATTGTATGTTATGTTGGTGACAGCACCACTTGGTACTGTCAATGTGATGCTAACTATTCCATTACTCATTACAACCTGCAATCGAGCCATATATATATATATATATGCATGTCAGAAAACATATATAAATATATATGTTCGTTCCTGTGTTTATATAAAATGTTTAAATAATTAATAGTAAGATTTTAATTGTGCAACGGTAATTTTACATGCTGATCATTCAGTGGAAGCAATTGCACTCCCGGAGATGGCAAATCAGCTTCAATACTCTTTTCAACAAGTCTTTGTGATCTGCAATTATAAAAGATCAAGATGAGTTGACCGACAAGGCAAAAATAGCCAAATAACCAAATGATCAAATAGTTTAACACAAAAGAGAGTTAGGTCAATTAAAAACTTTAAATTTTATATACTTGCATTACAAGAAAAAAAATAAATTAGTGATAAAATTAATAATATGTGACAATATAAAAGTTGTCACTAACCATGTACATTAGGTGACAAAAGATTTTGTTTCATCACCTTAATGAATTTTACAAATTAAATAGTGACAAAAATAGTATTTAAATTGTCACCATTGACAATTAGTAACACACTTATAGTAACAACTTAGTGACACTGAAAATCTAATCACAATTTATAGTGACAATTTTTATTGTCACGAGGTTGTCACTACAAGAATATAACTAATTATTAATGGTAACAACTTAAAATGTTGATTTTTGTCACTATTGAATCATATCATGATAAAATAAAAAATATTGTCACTTAAAAAATATAATTTGTAACAGAAGAAAAGCTATTATCACTTAATCATATTATTAGTGACAATTTTTATATTGTCACTTATTGTTTTCTTACTAATATAATATTTTTTTGTAGTGTTGTACACTCATGACAATAAAAAATTAAGAGTTCCCCAATATCAGATTAAATGATAACATATTATAAATTGTCACTATATATTTTTATGTTATCATACACGATGAAAAATTATTACATTAGTGATAAAAATACTAATAGACAATATAAATATATTCCTAATTTTGGCATATATTAAGTGACAATAAATTTGATTATGTTATTAATGACAATTTTTTAAATGATAATAATTTTTATTTTGTCACAGTCTATTTTAATAGTGACAAAAACTAATATTTTAAATTGTCATGCATCATTGATAATTAATGACATACTTGTAATGGCAATATAGTGACAATAAAAATTATCACTATATCATTAGACTATTGCTATAGGTATGTTACTAATGGTCAATAATGGTAAATTAAGCATTATTTTTGTTACTATTAAGTTTGTAAAAATTATTAGTGCTAATAAAATAAAAGTTTTTGTCACTTAATATGTAATTAATACATGACAACTTTTGCATTCTAACTTACAATTTTGCCACTAATTTTCTTTTTTCTTATGCTGGTAACGAATTTAACAAGTTTAATTATAGCAAAAATTCTATTGAAAACAATCAGCATTAATAATTATTAACAACGAAATCTTGTATACCACATATGATTTATTTGATTGTCATTATACAAGTATAAATGTAGTACTAAATTCATGAGTAACAATTTAAACAGTGTATTCTGTTCATTAATTCTCAATATGCGCGTTGCTAATTGTTGCCAAGCACGCCATTATAAATTTTCACTACGCATGGACCTAATTATAAATAGTTAAAATTTAAATATTGGTTATTATCACTACAAAGTTTGGAAGAGTCATTATATTGTAGCAAATTACAGTTATTATCATGTAATATATATTATTACTGATAATTTTCACATTGTCAATCGCTGACATTTTACCAGAAATAATTATTTTTCTTATAGTGACTACTGCCTTTAAATATAATAGCTGAGAATTCATGACATTGCATCATTATATTTAAGTGAGAGGATACTTTTCACGGGTAAAGAATTTAGTTTAGAATTCAAGATCCTTTCGAGGACAATAAAATTAAAACAGATAGAATAATATTAATGCTACAATGGATGCAATTTATTTTTATGAGGATTAATAAGAGGGCGTTTGGCCAAATTTATTTTAAATATTTTATAAGCTTCTACATCTTATAAGATGTTTTTAGAGCTTATAAGATGTTAGATCTTATTTTTAAAATAAGTTGTTGAAGTGTTTGGATAAAATAAGATTTTAGAGCTTATAAGACGTTAATAATGATGATTTTGTAATTAAAATGGTTAAAAATAAAGGAGGTTGTTAAGATTTTAAAAATAAGTTAGGGTCTCCTTACTTTTTTTAGAAGAGCTTATAAGATTCTAACAACTTATTTTAGAATTTTATAAGTTCTTTTTTAAAAAAAATTATCAATTACATTTTATTAACTTATAAGCTCTTAAGCATCTTATAAAATATTTTGATGAATTTATAAGCTCACCCAAAAATCCTCTAAGTCGTGTGTGTTTGGTTTTCTTTTCGTTTTTAATTTCTGGCTCATTTACTATTTGAAAATGTTAAATTTTGATTGGGTTTCCATTTCCATTCACTTGGAGAGAAATATGTATTCATTTCCCAACTCTTTCTGGTGTGATTGGGAAGGGGGGAGGGGGAGGCGGGATTGATAGGTGGGAAAGAGGTGTAGGACTGATGGGATGGGTTCTTTTATAATTTATTAATTTATTTATCAATAGGCATAATAATTTTATAATTATACATCAATATATTTATATCATATTACATTAAATATTCACCATTATATATATCACATTGCGATTAAAATATCTTTTCTACATAAATTTTTAGTGATAGCTAGCTATTTCCTATAATCAATTCAACATTACAATTTTTTAAAATATATAATCTCATTTGCTAATCCAAACACGATTTCATTTTGGGCAAATCACATAATTAGTCCTTAAAGTTTTACTCTATAATCACTCAATATTCAATTTCAAAAGTTCATCTTTTGTTCCCTAACATTAATATACCATTTCATTTTAGTCCTCAAAACCACATTCTGACAATATTTGGCCAAAACTTTGATCAATTTTAACATTTTTAAGGGTAAAATTATAAATTTAAGGTTTTATGACTCACTTTAGACCCTACCTCACTTATTTTATTTTATTTTATTTTTTAATACGAACAACTACATTCTTAATATATTTGATAATTACATTACAAAAATACTAAAGGACTTTTTAATTAGCAGAATTTGTGCCACATTCTTTGCTATTCAACGAAGTTATCCATTCTCAAATTTATAAACATCACTCTGTGCTAAGGCCAAATTGCCCCAGGGCCAGTGTTCGAAAAATCAGACCGTTCATTGAACCAAAAAACTTACTAGTTCACAGTTCACTTATTCAACCATCGGTCAGACTGCAATTGAACTATGACATCATAATTACAAAATATATATTTATATATATATATTATATATTACTTAAAAATTAATAAAATACCAAAATATAAAACATAAATAGTTTAAAGGATATTGTCTAACATTATAATCCAAATTCACAGTATTATAAATGATCACAATAATTTAAATATATCAAGTCTAAATTTTAAAGTTGAGAGTGTAAGTTAATTTTAAACTCTAAACTCTAAACTAATGCTTTTCTTTTACTTTTAAATAACTTGTGAAGTATACCTTAGTTTTCAAACTTTGTATTTAGACAAAAGAAAAAAAAAATTAAAAAAAAAATAAATTTCATTAAAAATTAAATAAAAAAAATCGGTCCGGTTCAATTCCGTGAATGGTTCACCTATTCATTGATCTGAAGGGCTGGTTTGAATAGTTTTTACAAAATATAGCATTTTTTTATTTTCTCGTTTTGTTGAGAAAATCGGACCAATTTGCTGGCCGGTTGACAGTCCAACCAATTCGACTAGCCGGTCTAATCTAGTTTTTTAAACACTACCCAGGACACACAAGTATTTTTATGCTTAGTTGCTAGTTCAATCAATCTAAAATGCACAATTAATTGATTTAATGTCACAAATATTCATTTTCTTCGAGTGATTGAACAATTAATTCAAGAATAATTTGAATAGATTATTGACGTAAATAACAATGGTCACAATGAAGGTGTGGTCATGAAAGTCTGAAAAACAACAACCATGGTTGCTCTTTTCCAAGGTAGTATGCTAGCCATTGTACCTTCAAAAACAACAACCATGCCACAGTCGTTGTTTGCACATGTGTCTGTGCAACTGTCATGGCCCTGTCCGCGTGGATGACCACGTGGCTGCAATGAGTGGGTGGATTTATTATATAAATATAACTATATAATATATTTATATATTTATGGGTATATTTATTAATAAATTGTTTACAAATATATAATATATACATATAACATGAATATATACATAAATATATTATATATTTATATAAAATACATACAAAAATAAAAAAATTAGAATAAATTAGAGAAATGAAAATACAAAAACTAAAAATAATTTTTAAATTTAAAAGGATAAAAGAAGATATATGAAAATATACTTTAAAAAATGAATAAAAATATATGAAATAAATAAGAATAGTACAATCTTTATATGTTGAAATTAGGGTTAAATTGATGCAAATTAGAAGCAAGAGGCGGTGTGAATAATTTTCAAAATCACAAGGAGGTTTTTTTCTCCATTTTTTTTTTATAAGTGGTTTTTGTGCCCTTTTCCATTTTCCCAAGGGATAAAATACAATTTGCTTGAAAAAAAAAAGTGATATAGAGACTAATATGGAATATAAAATCTTAAATTAATAATGTTGCCTTAAAATTATCAGGATTGATCAAATTTTTGGCCAAATACTGCAAAAAGTGTTTTTGAGGACTAAAATGAAACGATATATTAATGTTAGTGACTAAAAATTAAAATTTTAAAAATTGAGGACCAAAGTAATATTTTAGAGATTAATTATGTGATTTGCCCTTTCATTTCCACACACACTTCGATACCAAATTAAAAATACAAGAAAACATGAAAAGTGAAAGTTGAAAATGAAAATTAAACCAAACGCAATCTAACATTTTTAGAAATACTTTTTCAGAAAAATGATAATAAATAAATAAATTTTAGAGTGGGAAGAGCCGTGGCCGGCGCATATATATTGCCAATTGAAGAAATAATCATCGTAGAAATAAGTTATCCATCAAGAATTAAAAAGAATTAATCATGCAAGCAACTAATGCATGGCTACGTGCGTTTTATTTTGCCTAGAACTATTTTCTCTTTATAAATTAGTAACATTATTATCTGAAAAAGAATATATATATATATATATATATATAAATATGTATCCAAGGTCGCCAAGAAATTTCAATACCAAAAATTTTCACCTAAGAAACTACTGCTTCATACCTACATACGGCTCAACTCACCTGTTCAAATTCTGAGAATCAGCAAACAAAAGGAATAGTTGCAAAACCAGTACCAATATCGACATTCCCATCCTTTCTATGTTTTCCTGCATTTTTGTGTGAAAAGTATTTAGATTGCATCAACATGAAAATGCAATAGCGCTCCAAGAGATTTGTAAACTCTCAGCAAATAAAGATGAAATCATGAAGAAAAGGTGAAAACAAAAAGACAAATTTAATCTGATTGATGAAAGAAAAAAATGGACCTGATAGTCTGCCAATAGATGGCTGATAATTCAACTGAATTCTTTGCAGTTACAAGCGTCTTATATATAAGTCCTTGAGCAAAGGCAAAAAGAATTTTGCATGTCGCCAAATAAAGTTCGTAATAATATTTTCTTTTTTGAGTCGTTTCTCAAAAAATTAAATGCTATATTTTCATAATCCAGCATAATTAGCTTTTATGACAAATATTCTTGGTTGAACTTTGACTATAAAAAATCCAAATTAATGTGGCAATGTGAAATTTATTAATTACAATATATAGAGTTCAATTTTCAGTAAATAGTAATGCATTATTAAATGGGGATTCCTCCCATTAGATTCTTATAATTAAAACCTCGTATGGACAATCAATTAGTATATATAGAGATTATTTCATAATTAAGTAATTAATTCACTTTCTATGTCTACATATATATATATATATGTATATTCTTTTCATTAGGTTTTCTCAAAAATAATTGCCCATTCACAGTAAATGTACCCGAACTCTTAACTATCTAAAATATTGTGTCAAACATTTTGAAATTTTAACTAATTCTTTTCATATTAATTAATTCTGCCACAATTTTAGTTTTACTAAATCCTCAAATCTTAATACTTTTCATATTATTAGATTTTATATATTATAAGACTTCATAAAAAATTTGTTGGATTATGTATAATTAGCTACATAAAGGCAAATAATCAAGTTAACTATTCAGGAATAATATTTGAGATAGATGTAGAACGGTATATCTTTGACCAAAAAATTCCATCTATCCGCATAATAATATAATCTTTGACCAAACAAGTGCATTAGATTATATTTACTTGACCATAAAAAATTTCATGAAATGTGTGTGTGTGTGTGTGTGTGTGAGAGAGAGAGAGAGAGAGAGAGTGAGAGTGTGAGTGAGTGTGTGTGTGTGGCAGTTAACCTTATATGAATTTGAATTATCAACAAATAATTAGATAATACGTACAAAATATATGAATTATATACATATATATATATATCAACAAATTTCACATTATTAAAAAGAAAAAAGAGTGTCACTTAGCAGTGTTCCATATGTATCTCAAATGCAGAAGTACCATAGGTTATGCTTGCTGATATTTCCATTGAAACTGCATGCATTGATGATCCAGGATATAACAATAGTATTTTTTTGATTCCATAAATTCAGCAAGACAGGATTAGTATAGTATCCTTTGATTTGGTGATCAAACCATCTATAATTCCGACCTTATTCTTGACTGGAAGAGCGATCTCCAAGACTGTTACTTTTTCCCAGTGAGTTGTTGCGCAGCAACATACCTGACCCATCTGAGTGGTGCAAGAAGTAAGGGCTGAGGGGATCTTCAATGGCAGAAAAGCCACTGAATGAGTTGGTGTCAGCTGGATCTAATATTGTCCATGGTAGGAGAGGCAATTGAGAGAAGAAAAAAAAATGTGAAGAAAGAGGTGATTGAGAGAATAAAAAAAAAATCCAAGGAAGAAGAGATTCAGAGAGCAGCAGAGGATGGAATATCAGTTGACATAATGTTAAGAGGATGAAACATGCATTTCGAACAAAAGATGCTATGGAGGAGAACATCTCTATACATTCATCAATGGGGTTGCATGTTACGCATGTATTTATAATTGTAAAATGTAATCGATCAAAACTAACTGCAGCTAACCTTCTAACTAATTATGGAAGGTTCCAGATAACAAACTTGCTAATTTAAAGGATCAAAGGATCAAGTCCAAAGTTTGACAAAATAGAGAAATACAATCTAAATTAATAGGTTCTGTCCAATTGGAACAAAAAGCCCAATTTGCAAGGGCATTAGCGATTGAGTTTGCTTGTCTACGAATGTGATTCTTTCACTCTAGACAATTTTGTAGGAAAGGTCTTGCTTAATCAACATTGGCAATTGAATGCTGCTCAGTTGTAGTAGTTATGCATTGCATCATTTTGACTGCATTTGTAGAATTATTCTCAAATTATGCTTACTCAATCATCAACTTATCCAGCAAAGTGAATGTATCTTTGGTTGTTTGCTTGCGTAGGCACTAACTCTCTTGTTTGGGATGCCGTTGCAAGAAGAATCCAGCCTGTTGAATTTCGAACTACAAAAGCATTAGTACGTTTACCATATTTAAAAGCAAAATCAATGTTAATTTAATTGGAGTTCGAGATGATGGATTCCAAGTAAACTTCCTTTCGATGGCAGTGTTTGAGAATATTGAGAGGTTGAGCTTCAAAGTGTTCCATAAAGGTATTAATAGACCTTAAGGCCACCTTCTCTTCAGAAATTCAAATTTGTCTTGAAAAGAGCATTTTAGCCTTCCAAATGGCCTCTATTGTGCACTTCATAAAGATACGAAATTCATCAACTTGATGGTGTTCTAAACTAAGAAGATTGTTCTTGTCAAAAAGTATGGAAAGCCAATGAGAAATATCGAGATTTCCTAATTGTTCAATTTTGAATCTCCATTTGGAGAAAAAAAAAAACACTTTCATAGCAAAGTGACAATGAAGGAAAACATGATCAATGGTCTCTAATGATGATTCATAAAAAGGGCACTTTCTATTGTCCATCTGGACATAATTCATGAGTATGCTTCTAGTGTAAAGGATATCATTTACCATTCTCTAAGCAAAAATTTTGTGTCAATTGCGAATCTTAGCTGCCCAAATATTTTTAGTTGCTTCTAGGATTGGAATCGAGTTTAGATGAGGAACTCTAGGTTGGATGATAGATAAATATTCACTTTTTACTGAAAATTTCCCCAACACTTGCTAGTAAAGAGTATCGGGCTCTCTAGACAAACAGAAAAAAAATCCTGATTTTAAGAATCTCTTGAACAATGTCACATGGGAAGGTAGACTGAAGAAGATCAACGTTCCAATCATTTGAATGTGGGTCAATGAAAGAGTAACAAGATGACACCTGTTTTGTATGGTTTCATTTGGGAAAGGTAAAGGAATGAATCCTTCCAATGTAGGAATCCCGAGGTCATATCATATACGGACATCCAACTTAATCAAGATGGAGAAGCAAGCTAGTTGATGTCAGTCCAAGTCCATCAAGTATTCTACACAATATGATTAAATTAAAAAAAATGAGAACTTTTCTAATACTTTACCATAAACATCAAAAACCAAATTGATAGCTCTTCTGTTGCTACTTTCCATCTCATTCTGTAAATTAAAGCAAGGTTAAGATCCCTCATTTTACTGAGTCCAATACCTCCACAAGCTTTAGGAAGGCAAATATAATCCTAATTTTTCAAATTAATGCCTCTTCTTAATAGGTCATGGCCCCACCAAAAGTCTCGTACAATTTAAAATAGGGTAAATTATATTTTTGATTCCATAAGTTAGGCTTGTTTGAATTTTGATCCTATTCTTTATCAGTTTTGCATAATGCATCCAATAAGTGCATTTTTGTTTTTCAATTTGAGGACTCAAAAGGGATTTTGTCCAAAAGTTAAGGAAGCAACTCATGTGCCACTCATGTGGCTATTAAGTTGAGCTTTTTTGGCCCCATAAGTTAAGCCTATTTGGATTTTTTGTCCTAATGGAAGCTCTAGAAGATTTTAGCAAAAGAGGAAAGAAAAATGTTTGCAAGTGAAGAAGTCATTTGTTTCTACAGCGCACCACCTCCATTGAAAACCTTAAGGACATATGAAAATCCAAATAGAAGGTTCTATGGTTATGCTTTTATGAACAATAGTTACAGTTTCTTTGCTTGGAAAGATCCTCAAATGTGTAAAAGAGCAAGACAAGTGATACTTAGGTTGCTTAAGATGTTGAATATAAAGGAGAAAAAGTTGTTAAAACTTCAAAAATTGCAAACTATATTACTAAGTTTGTTGGTGGTTTCTTGGTTAATGGTTCTTCACTTTGTTTATACCAAAATCCAAATAGCCCTAATATATGGGACCAAAAAGATACCAATTTAATGACCACATGAGTGGCACATAACTGGCTCCATTAAATATTGGATGGAAAGCCTCTTTGGTCCTCAAAATAAAAAATAAAAAATAAAAAATAAGACATTTATTTGGTGCAATGTGCAAAAGTCATAAAGAAAGGGAACAAAATTCAAATGGGACTAACTTATGGGACCGAAAATGTAATTCACCTATCATTAACTCTTGTCACTAGTAAACCATATTATAATGATAAAAAAAAATAATTATATCATTTAAAATCATTTACGACAAAATAAAAGTTTTTGACATTTAATAGGCGTCAATAGATAGAGATAATTTTACTATGTCGCTTATTTTTTTCTTTTATCTATTATGTTACATTTTTTTATATCAAATGAAGACGTTCTCACTCAATAAGATTATAATTCAATATGTGTTACTATATATGCATATACATATATACATATTTATTTGTATTTATATATGTGTATAAAATTTTCATTAGCATAAGATATTGGAATTGGAAAAAGTTGTGGAGATTTTGAATGATATGTCACAATACACTAAAGCATATTTTTGTAAAATTATATCAATGAAGTATGAAATATGAAGTGAGTATACACTATAAGAAAAAGAAAAATTAGTTACAAAATAGTTAGTGAGCATGCCATGGTATTTATTATATATTAAGAGGCAAAAGTTCTTTTTTGTTACCCTAATGATTTATTTAGTTAGTGAGCATGCAATGTCATTTACTCTATTTAGTAAGTGGCAAAAGATTTTATTTTGTTATCTTAATGATTTTTTTAAAAACTTAATATAGTGACAAGATTCATGTTTAAGTTGTCACTATTGATAATTAGTAAGACTTCTATAGTAACAATTTAGTAACCATAAAAATCTTATCACAAATTGTAATAGTAGCTTTTATTATCACTAAGTTGTTAATAAAAGTATGTCACTAACTGTCAATAATAACAATTTAAACTTTTGAGTTCTTGTTGTTATTAAGTTATATGGACAAAGACAAAACAAAAATTATTGTCACTTAAAAGATATTATTATTGATAAAATAAAATTATTGTCCCTTAATATATGTCATTAATAGCAAATTTTACATTATCGCTTATTGTTTTGTTATTAATATTATATCTTTTTTGTAGTGATACATGCACTACAACAAAATCAAGTATTAAAGACACTAAAAAATGCCACTTAAATAATGTCATAGTGGCAATTTTATATTTAATGATATATTTTTAAAGTGCCACTCGTAGTAATGTAGCTAAATGTATAAATATCACTAAATTATCTTTGTTTTGATATTAATAAAATGCAACAAAAATTGCATCAAATGTGACACGTTAAAATATCATGAAAAATGCATTAAATAACATGTTAAAGTGACATTAAAAATTATTTTAAGTGGTATGATAATAAGACACTAAAAATTGCATGTCGTGGCAAGTTAAAATGTTAACAAAGTTCATTTAAATGACAAGGTAATATATCACAAAAAATACAATAAATAGCTTCTTAAAATATCACAAAAGTATTTTTAAGTGGCATGCTAATGTGCCACAAAAATTCATATAGTGATGTTAAAACGCTGCAAAAAATTCCTTTAAATGACATACTAAGATGCCATAAAATTAATTAAATAACATGCTAAATTAAATGACAAAAAAAATTCTTTTAAGTGGCATCTTAATCTATCTCTAGCATCCCATATATAAGACTCCAATATGATTTAATTGCTTGTATAAGACTTAAACCTACCACATCTTACTAGGAAAAATATAAGTTTACCGTCAAACTATCTACCAAATGTTTATCATGAATTTTCAAAAATATTATTATATTTTTATATTTTAAAAGAAAATTTTATCATTATTTAAATATATCCTCAAAATTATTTTATTAAATAATATATTTAAAAAAGTGTGAGACATTAAATTCAGAGAGAAAATATTCAAAAAAATAATGGACATGTGAAGAGCAAAAAAGGGCAAAAACTTAAATTTTTTATACTTCTACAAAAATATGGTTAATTTAGTTGATACATTAAAATTATATTAAGTAGTTAATTTAATCAATACATTATGCAAAGATATAAATTTTATAGCTATTAATGCAGCACCCCCATATATATATATATATATATATATATAGCTGGTGGAATTTTATTTTATCATTTTTATTTTTATTTTTATTATTATTATTATTATTATTATTATTATTATTATTATTATTATTATTATTATTATTATTATTATTATTATTATTATTATTATTATTATAAAGTTTTGGGGGTCAAAGTGAAAATAAGGAAAGACTTAATTGTTCAACTTTTGAAAGTCAAGGGGGCTAAAGTGAAATTTTTCTTGGTCAACTAGGTCAATCTTATGCACTCACTAATTTAAGGGTTTAATTAAAGGATGAAATAAAATGTTGGGGTCAATTTATAATTACCAAACAAATGCCATTTAAATATCAATTTCTGCCCGCCATTTTCTTCAATCCTCAACCACGCACCTCTCTCTTCTCTCTCCGGCTATTCTCTGTGGCAACGGCCAAACCCGAAACCCAATTTGACCAAAAGCTTTCCCACTTCATTAGGAATGCAACAACACCACATGCAACCCCCTCCGACCGGTGGGCTGTTGGGAAATTGAAGTCTAAAGTCAAGCAATGGTAACGAGTGGTGGATGTGGTGGTGCAATGGCAAAGGCTTGAATTTGGTGAGTGTTTCTTATAGGATTTAGCTCAAGGAGTGTTTTGGTGCCTTCAATTTTTAACTTGGACCTTCGATAATGGCAGAATTAAGAGAAAATCACGATGGCGAAGGTGATGGTGCTGGGTGTTTAGAGCTCCAATTGAGGGCGATTTCAATAGCAATTGGGAAAATTTACTAGGGCATTGTGTTGCTCTAGCTAAGACACATCTAAAAGTGGTAATGGTGACCAACTCTAGCGGTAGCAGCACAGCAACGACTTTGAGATAATTTCTTTATCTCATCACAGTGATCTCATGAACAGTGCTGGATTGTAGCAATTGTGTCCTAATATCAAGACTTGGTATAAATAGTTTGAATTGGGAATTATACCCATTAACTTGTATTATTCTTTTTAATATTACCCATTTCTTGTATTTTGAAATGTGGAAAAACATAACTTGCACCATTGAGATGCATGCAGGAATATATAATACTTAGTGGACCTAGATTTGTTCTATAATATGTAAATCTAGGACAATTAGGTTAAATTAGGCGATGGAACCCTAAATTTATGTATTTGAGACCTAAAGTGACAAATTGGCTTATTAATAATAGTTTGACCATTATAGTTAACTTTGTGTAACGTTGCAAGGGTAATTATAAATAAGAATCTGAACAGATGCATCAATCGGAGCAAATATGATCCTTATAAGTACCATGGTATAAATGGCAATTAAGCATGTGACCTTTCAATAATCTAGGAATTGAACCTTAAAATATAATACTAATTGTAAAACAACTAATAGTAGGATATTATCGATTTAATTATTTTTATAGAGTTGAAATGAGTTTTGACAATAATTCCTTTCTTTTGGTTAGGTGATGAGGAGTCGGACCTTGCAAGATAGTAAACCAAGATAGCATTTCTGTTATAGTTAAGGTAAGGGTTAAGCTTATCTTTTTTTTCTGAGACGTGAATGTTCCTTGATTATTTGAATCCTGTGATTGTTTATTTGTTGCAATCAATTGTACTCATTATGGTGCCTAGAACTCTTATTATTCTATCAATGATTGTCATGTATATCCTACAACTTTGTTGACTTTCCCTTTATTGCATTGAGTTTAGGTCTTGTCAACCAATTTGTGTTTTTTGCGCTCCTAATTGAAATCATTTTGTATATCATTTGTATGGCCTTCCAAGCATTTGTTTGTCAATCATATTGTCATATGGGGATAATAAAGAGTTGAGTGCATGGGACAAGCTACTATGCTTGGAATAAATAAAGGGCCAAGTGCCTAGGACAAGATTTTATGCTTGGAATAATTAAATAGCTTAGTGCTCGGGACAAGCTGTTATGTTTTGGTTAATGAAGGATTAAGGAAAATTTGTTTTCCATATTTTACTTTAGGTTTCTATTTGATTCTATTTGTACTCTATTCAGGGAGCAATAAGGACGAAGATATTTCGTTTACTGAATTTGATATTATTTAAGTATCATGTTTCTAATTGTGATGTCTTGCTTGTTGATAAATCTGTTGAAATACTACTTCTTCAATAGTTTTCCTTTGACTGTTTGTCATATTCCCCTCACTAAGTCTTTAGGACTTACCCTTTTTTGTTATCTTTGTTCTCTTCCCAAATAAGTCTAAGTGAAGACTGAGGGCTTATGGCTTGGCCCGAAGGAACTGTTTTGTAATAGATTAGGTGTTTTGAATATACATATAGACTTTACCTAGATAGCTCTAAAACTTGAGGAGGATGATATATTTGAGTGTTAATCCAAGAGGCTATTACAATGTGTATATTGTATTTCTTGTAAGTTCTTTTGAGTTTAGAAGTATGCTGCTACCTAGAAGGGGCAAATTGGGTTTAAACCCATCGTTCCAACTCAACCCATTTAGTTTAGGTTGGGTTGGATTTAAAATAATTTAATTAGATTTGGTTTGGGTTAGTTTGAGTGGGATGAATATGGGTTGGCTTTGATGGGTTTAAAATATGTTGAATGTAATTTTTAAATAATTCAACCCAATTTCAAACCCAAAAGTATCTTTTCATTCTCCCATTCTGCCATTAAATCGTCAATTACTTTTTCTCTCTCTCCCTCTTTTTCATTATTACAATATTTAATTTAAATTTTCTCTATTTATGAAAAATTTCTTCCTACTAGGATTTTTAAACGAAAAATAATTACATCCGCAAAAACTTTTACTGAATTTTTTATTTTACTCCTAACTATGATGTCATAATGGCACCATAATTATATTTAATTTTATAAATATATATAATATTTTAGTATTAATAAAAAATAAAATTTCCAAAAATATAGGAAAATTATTATTTGAATTTTTTTTACTCATTTTTAAGTTGTTCTTTAAAAAACAACTATTTCACAATTAATCTGCTACAAATGAATAATTTAATTAAAAGAATATTTAATATTAATTTAAGTGATTGTCCGCTTTATGCTTCAAATCCAAGTAAAAATAAGTTTTTTCACACTAAATATTCAACATAATTTAAGAGAAATTAAACAAAATAAAGTAACAAATTAGACATAAGCATCCACATATAACTATTACATTATTAAATTTCACGAAAATAAGTTTATATTTCAAAAAGCTACATGTCCAAAATCTTTAGTCAACATCATGTTCAACTCATAATTTCTCTTTTTATTTTTATATTTTTTATTTTTTTAAATTTTTTTACTTTATTGGGTACAATGTGAACATTCTTACTAAAAATTTAAAATATTTTAAATAGTTATGTTTTATTAATTAAGCAAAATTTTTATTTTGAATTAAAAGAAAAAATATAAATATTATAAAATAACAAGTAAATTATAAGTTTACTTAATTTGATTCGATTTTACATGATTAATAAGGATTTAATAATAATTAATTAACATGTATCAAATAAAAATAAAAAAATTATAGTTTAATAAAACAATACAACAATGCATTTAGCAAAAAGTTTACATTTTTTTTCTTTTTTGTATTGAACCCGCCCAAACCCAACCCATCCCAACCCAACCCATTTTTAATCAATAAATATAAACCTATGTTGAGTCTAACTCATAAAAACTCAACCTATATCCAACCTAACCCACCCATTTACCACTACTACTACTGCTACCCTTCTGAGACTTGTTGAATTTTGAGTTTCTCGATTATCCCTTATATTATGATTTAAGGTTGAATTGATGGCACCTCAGCTTAGGGATTACCCTAGATAGGGCACCACAAGATGGTGTTAGAGCTTAAGTTTGTAGATGGCCCAGGAAATGGGTATCATTGTTATTTATAACTAACCTTAGTTAAGATATGAACTCTTGAGTATAGTGTTCAATTTTAAGAGGTGGGAGATTGTACCTAGGACAACTGACTAGTTTGTAATCTTTACTTTCAAAAGTCAAGCATTGGACCTAAGATTGAGAATTCAACCTGAGGAACTTTGTTGTATGTTAGAAATGTGCCCAATTAGTGTGATATTGATTAAATAAATTGATATACTATCAGATGGCAGATGAACATAGAAAGGGAAAAGAACCTATGGAGGAAGAAAGAAAGGAATCTTTGAAAAAAAGAATTAAGGTTTTAGAGCAAGACAAGGCAAGTAGAGTAGGTAGAAAGACTCGACATAGTATGGGCACAAATGGAAGAAACTTTCAGGACACTAGAGTTTGACCATTAAAAGATAGTTAACACAATCTATATGATCATAGATGAAGTCAAGATGATAATGGCACACTATGGCAATGCCATAGGTTAGATCGTAAGAGTTAGAGTTGGGATGCCTTAAAGGCCAGACCCTACGTGGTTTGCCCCTCCCCTAAGCCAAAACATAGACAAGGTGTTCGTATTAAGGGATACATGAGAGAAACCCTGAAAAGTTACCAGAAGAGGACCTTGAAGAGGGTCCCTAAGGATGTACATTGATTTTAGGGAATTAAATAAAACCACTATCAAGAATAAATAACCTTTGTCACATATGGAAATATTGTTTGATTGTATATAGGGATTTATGGTCTTCTCAAAGTTAGATTTGAGATAGGATTATTACTAGCTGAAAATTAGAGAAAAAGATATTCCAAAAGCTATGTTCAATTCTCGATATGGTCATTTTGAATTCAGGTAATGCTGTTTGGTCCGATCAATGCCCTATCAGCATTTAGGGATTTAAGGATTTAATGCACCATATATTTTGACAATATCTAGACCAATTTGTGGTTATCTTCATTGATGACATTTTAGTGTATTAAAAAACTGGAGAAAACGATGTGAAGCTCTTACACATGATTCTCAGAACTATAAGGGAACAGAAGTTGTATGTGAAGCTCAGTAAGTGCAAATTTTAGATAGTGAACGTAGCTTTCCTTGGACACATCATATCCTAAGATGGGACAGAGGTTGATCTCTCTAAGATAGAGGCAATAGTCAATTGGAAGAGGCTTGAAAACATGATAGAAATTTGTAGCTTTCTGGGTCTTGTCGGCTATTGTCGAAGTTTGTACAGAATTTCTCTAAAATAACTAGCCCATTAACTAAGTTAACTTAGAAAGATCAACCGTATGACTGGAATGAAGATTATGAAATAAGCTTTTAAGATTTGAAGAACAGTTGACTTTAGCTCCAATTTTAGCCCTTCTAGATAGATTGGAAGGATTTGTTGTCTATACGACACATTTAAAGAAAGGCTTGGATGTGTACTAATGTAAAATGGACAAGTTATTGCTTATGCATCCAGAAAACTAAAACCACATGAAGAGAATTGCCTAACTCATGACATAGAGTTGGCTATAGTGATTTTTACATTGACAAAGCAGAGACACTATCTTTATGGGGCTACATTTAAAGTGTACATAGACTATAAAAGTCTCAAGTATTTGCATTCACAAAAAAATTTGAACATGAGACAGCAGAGATGGATGGAATTCATGAGAGATTATGATTTTTCTATCACTTATCATCTAGGAAAGATGAATGTTATGGCCAATGCTATGAGCTGAAAGGCCGAAATAGCCCATCTACTTGGAACAAGAGCATCAAAAAATCTAAAAGTAGATACCATATTCAGAATGAAACAATGAACTTGGACCGAGGGAGTAAAAGAGCAATCAAAATTATATAATGAAATTCGATTAGCATAAGCTAATGATAGTTGGATAGTGAAGCAAAAAAAACGGTCGGGAATTTAAATGAGTCTAGGTTCATTATTGACAGTCAAAGTACCCATCCTTTTATTCCAAAAGAGAATATGTATACTTGAAGAAATAAAAGAAAAAATTTTGGATGAGGCACACAAGACAAGATTCATGATACATCTAGGGGGCACGAAGATGTATCGAGACTTAAAGAAGCAATTTTGGTGGAGCAGGATGAAAAGAGATGTTGCAAAATATGTGTAGAAATATTTAACTTGTTAGCTAGTTAAAATAGTGCATCAGCGATTCTCAAGTTTGCTACAAACACTTTCGGTCCTTGATTGGAATGGGAATAGGTAATTATAGATTTTGTGACAGGTCTACCAAAGGCTTGTGGGGGATATGTTAGCATCTGGGTGATAGCAGATCAATTAACTAAATCTGCTCATTTTTTATTAGTAAGAACACATTATAGAGTTGAGAAACTAGTAGAATTGTACCTCAAGGAAAGAGTGAGATCACATAGAGTTCCAACTAGTATTATATCAAACTGAGATTCGAAGTTCGCCTCGAGACTTTGGAAAAGTCTACAAGAACATTTAGGAATGTATTTTAGATTTCTGCGGGAGTTGGGATCAATACCTTCTTCTGATAGAATTTTCTTATAAGAATAGCTATTAGTATACCATCCAGATAGCCTCATATGAAGCACTATATGGCAAAATATGTTGATCCATGTTACATTGGGACCTAGAAGAACATAGGAGTAATGCCAATAAGTCTTTAGGAACTTCAAGGCCAAAATTAATTTAGGAGACTATTGAGAAGATGCATATGATCAAACAAAAAATGCAAGTGGCCTAGGATCAATAGAGAAGCTATCTAGATAAAAAAAGAAAAGATTTAGAATTCAAAGTTGGTGACCAAGTATTTCATAAGGTATCCCCAAGAAAAGGTGTCCAGAGAATTGGAAAAAGTGGAAAGCTTAGTCTGAGATATGTTGATCCTTATGAAATATGCAAAAATATTGAACCAGTAGCTTACTGCTTAATCCTACCTTAAGGCTTGATGGGATCCATGATGTGTTTCATGTATCACAACTTCAAAAGTATTATCCTAATGCCTCCTACATTATTTAGCACGAAAACATACTATTGGAAGGTGACCTAACCAATAAAGAACAACTAATTCCTATTTTGTATCAAAAATTTTGAGATCTTAGGGAACAAAGGATTTCTCAAGTAAATGTGTTATGGCACAACCATAATGTAGAAAAGGTGACTTAGGAATGAAAAGACCTCATATGTCAACAGTATCCCGAACTCTTCCAATGGTTAGGTGAGAATTTGGTGACTAGAGTTTTTAAGGGGACGAAAAGTCTGTAACACCCCCAAATATATATATATATATATATAATTGGTAGAATTTTATTTTATCAATATTTTTATTATTTTTATAAATTTTTGGTGGTTAAAATGAAAATATGGAAAGACCTAATTATTCAACTTTTGTCTTAGGGGCTAAAGTGAAATTTTTCTTGCACTACAAGGTCAAACTGATGCATGCACTAACTGAGGGTTTAATTGAAGGTTGAAATAAAATATTGGGGTCAATTTATAATTACCAAACAATTACCCTTTAAATATCAATTTCTCTCCCTATTTTCTTCAATTCTCAATTGCACACCCCTCTCTTTTCTCAATGGCTATTCTTTCTTGTAAAGGTCAAACCTAGAAACTAATCTAACTAAAAGCTTTCTCACTTCATTAGGAACATAATAGTACCTACGCAACCCCATCTAACTGGTGGGCCGTTAGGAAATTCAAGTCCAAATTTGAGCAACAACTTCAAGTGGCGGATGTGGCAGTACGGCAGCAGAAGCTTCATTCAAAGGAGTTTTTCTTATAGAGTTTAGCTCAATGAGTGTTTTGGTGCCTTTAGTTTTCAATTTGGACAGCCAACAATGATGGAATTAAGAGGGAATCAGGATTGCAAAGGTGGTACCACTGGGTGTTCAGACCTCCAATTAAGGGTGAACTTGGTAGCAATTGGGAAAATTAACTTGGGCATTTTGTTACTCTAGATGATACGCATCTAAAGGTGGTGGTGGTGACCAACTTTGGCGACGGACGATGACATGGCAACAACTCTGAGATAGTTGCTTCTTCTCATCACAATGGTCTCACAAAAGGTGTTAGTTTGTAGTGATTGTGCACCGATATCATCTAGTATAAATAATTGGAATTGGGATTTATACCCGTTAACTTGTATTATTCTTGTTAATATAACCCATTTCTTGTATTTTGAAACATGGAAAAACATGATTTGCACCACTAAGATGCATATGGGAATATATACTGCTTAGTGGACCTGGATTTGTTATATAATATGTAAATCTTGGTTAATTAGGTTAAATTAGGTAATTAAACCCTAAAGTTATTTATTTGAGATCTAAAGTGACAAATTGGCTTATTAATAGTAGTTTGATCATTATAATTGACTTTGTGTAACACAACAAAGATAATAATAAACAAGAATCTGAACTGATACATTAACCGAAGCAAATATGATCCTCATAAGTACTATGGTATAAACGGCAATTAAGCATGTCACATTTCAATAATCTTGGAACTGAACCTTAAAGTGTAATATTAATCGTAAAACAATTGATAGTAGGATATTATCAGTTTAATTATTGTTATAGAGTCGAAATGAGTGTTTTGACAATAAGTTTATTCTTTTGGTTAAGTGAATAGGAGCTGCACCCTACAAGACAATAGATTGGGAAAACATTTCTGTGACAGTTAAGGTGAGGGTTAAGCTTATCTTTTTTTGAGTGTTCCTTGATTGTTTTTCTATTGAAATCAATTGTATTCATTCTAGTGCCTAGAACTCTTATTATTCTATCGATGATTGTCCCATATACCCTATAGCATTATCAATTTTCCCTTAATTACATTAAGTTTGGGTCTTGCCAATTGATTTATGTTTTTTTGTGCTGCAAATTGAAATCGTTCTACATATCGTTTGTATGGGCTTGCAAGCATTTCTCTATAACTCGTATTATCATGTGGGGATTATTAAAAGGTTGAGTGCCTTGGACAAGTTGTTATGCTTGGAATAAATAAAAGGTCAAGTACCTAGGACAAGCTATTATGTTTAGAATGATTAAATGGCCAAGTACCTAGGATAAGCTATTATGCTTTGGACAAGTTGTGCTTGGATTACGAAGGAATAAGGAGAGTCTGTTTCACATATTATACTTTAGGTTTCTAATTGATTCTGTTCGTACTCTATTCAAGGAGCAATAAGGATGCAGATGTTCCATTTATCGACTTGGATATTATTTACATCATAGTATAATCATGTTTCTAATTGTGATCTCTTGCTTGTTAACAAATCTATTGAATCACTATTCCTTCAACAGTTTTCCTTTGACAGTTTGCCATAGTCCCCTAATTAAGTCTTTAGGACTTACCTTTTTTTATTATCTTTATTTTCTTCCCAAGTAGGTCTAAGTGAAGATTGAGGGCTTATGGCTTGGCCCAAAAGAATTATTTTGTAGTAGATTCAGCATTTTGTATGTATATATAAACTTCAACTAATCGTAGCTCTAAAACTTGAGATGAATGATATGTTTGAATGTTAGTCTGGAAGACCATTAGAATGTATATATTGTACTTCTTGGAAGTTCTTTTGAGCTTAGAAATATGCTGCTACCCTTTTGAGACTTGTTGAAATTTGGGTTTCTCGGTTATTCCTTATATTATGATTTAAGTTTGAATTAGTGGCACCTTAGCTTAGGGATTACCCTAGGTGGGGCGCCACAATTAATAACTATGTATACTTTATTTATTTTTGTGATTTTTATTTCATATCACACCATAACTAAATTATGAGTATTTTTTTTTTAAGAAAAAGTAGTGATGCTAGTTAAATGATTTTAACATAAAGTTATGTTAGTAATTTTAATAAAATTACATTTTTATAATATTTATTTCTCAATTATCACTAAGTATTTATTATCGAGACATTTTCTATTATTATTACTATATTATAATGTGTCACTATATTGTAAAACGACATCAAATTAGTGCTGCTAAATAATTTATAGTGCTTTTTACAAATGACACCCTAAATAAATATAAGTGGCATTTTTTAAGAAAAAATTAGTGGCACTACTTAAATGCCTTGCAAAAATATTTATCTTGGCATTTTCAATCAAATGTCACTATTTTTTTTTTTTTTTGTCACTTATTAGTCAAATGCCACTAATATATTATATTACATTGACATTTTTCAACAATTAACACCATATTATTCTTGCGTGTCATTATACTCCTAAATGTCACTAAGTTAGTGTGACCAAATATTTTGTGGTAGATTTCAGAGTGACATTATAAATAAATATGAGTGACACTTTTCAAGAAAAATTAGTGGCACTAATTAAATACCTTCAAATCATATTTTTGTTGGCATTTTAATCAGATGTCACTATTTATATGTTATCTTATAATTAAATGCTACTAAATATTTTATTATAGTTACATATTTTTTAACTATCACCATATTACTTTTGTCTATCATTACATTATAAATACCACTAAGTTAATCTCACTGAAAACCTTACGATATTTTTCTTCAAATGACACTATAACTACATATTAGTGGCATTTTTCTCAAAATATTAGTGACACTAGTTATTTGTCTTTGAAATACATTTAACTTGGCATTTTTAATCAAATGTCACTATTTTGTCTGTCATTTGATAAGCAAACACCGCCAAATATTAAATTTTAGTGGCATTCTTTTGCAACTATTACCATAATAATTTTTTGTGTCATATATTATAAAATGTCACCAAATTAATGCCACTAAATGTCAATTTTCTTGTAGTGATGAAAAATTATTTAGTAGTTCTTAAAATTTATCATTTCAATAGGTTACTTTGTCAAAAAACGTATATATTTTGGCTTGAAATCTAAAAAAATGATATACCAAAAAGCTAACAGAATATTTAGTGAAGTAAAATTAGAATGATTATGAAAAAATATACATTGAGGCAAAATAAAGTATGATATTAGTGCTCTAATGGATAGGATTTTAATCCAAATTCAATCTGAATTTTAGAATTTTTAATCAACTAAAATGTTCAACCATAATCCAAAATAAATAAATCGAATATGGAATAAAACAATCCAATCCGTTAAAGATTTGAATACAAATTTTAATAATTATTTTAATACTCTTATATATATAATAGTAATAAAGATTTTAAAATAAAATCTATATAGTATATTGTTCTAATTTGTATATTAATGTCTATATTATGCTATCAATATTGAGTTTTGGCCTAAAAATAAGAGAGATACTAAAAAATGTCAAATAGAATAATGTATAATAGTTTACCTATGTATTAATATATGTGAAACAAGGGTTCAATATTCAAATATTTAACTTTTGGGCTAATACATAATAAAAAATTATTAAAAATTTAAACATGACATAAATGTACTTTGTAAATATAGAATTTTTATGCAATTTGAAAGAAAAAAATATTATATCGAGGATCAAATTTTTTTACCAAATTTCAGATATCCATTATATTGGGATATTATACTAACTAACAATGATTCTATAGGATATCGGGTCAGATTCGGATATAGATTTTTATAATCATATTCAAATTTGAATATGACTAATTTGATCTAAATTCGATCTACTAACAACCGTACATGATATTAACTATTATCTCAAATTCCATCTTTAATGTTTTTTTGTCATTCAACAAATTTGGTTTCTAATTTCATCTCAAAATTTATTGCTGATTTTGTATCTAATTTTGTCTCCATTTTTGTTTTCAATTCTATCTATACATCTATCAATATTTACACTTCTAATTCTATGACTCATTCTATTTGTAATCAATTTCTAAATTCACTTATAGTCCTAATTTTTTTCTCTGAACCCAAATCAATAACTTGTTTAATTGTAATATTTCTTTGCAGTGAAATAATGCTAACTTCTAAAACTATCACGATAATGATCCATATACGTACTACAAGAAAACTAGCTTTCACAGATGAAAAATTACCAATGGACAAATTCTGTTGGTAATTACCAATAGATTACCAACAAATTATTGATAAATTGCGGTATAATATGAATTGTGTTGATAAATTATTTAGTCAATTACTTTAGGTATTGTGTTGGTTTATTTCAATTTGTGAGTTTTTCTATAGCAGTGGGCTTATGTTGGAAACATGTGGATGTTGAATTTGAGGGGTTCATTTTGCTTATAATTTACACGTAGTTAATAAGGACAAAAAAACTTCACAATGCCCTTATAAAAATTAGTTTAAGAAAAAATATAGGATAAATTAAGCACTCTTGAATGTTAGTTTTTCTATAGTAGTGGGCTTATGTTGGAAACATGTGGACATTGAATTTGAGGGGTTCATTTTGCTTATACTTTGCACTTCATTAATTAGGACAAAAAAATGTTCCCAATGTCCTTATAAAAATTAGTCTAAGAAAAAATATAGTATAAATTAAGCACTCTTGAATGTTAATTGAATTACTTTCTCCTCTCCTTCTCTTGTTTATGAATCTTTTCTAATATAGTAGCAATTACGAAATGAAATATAATAGTAGCAATTTTTGTTTAACATGTCCATTTTCCACATTTCTATTGCAAGATGAAATAATAGTAGCAAATGTCATCCATGTTAAGCATTAAATCACAATGATTAGTTTTTGTTATGCAATACTTTAGGCCTATTTAACGTGCTACCTTTTAAATTAAATTTTAGAGTTTTTCATTAAATATATTTTCAAAATGCATTAATCATGGCTAGTGATTGTTGTTGGATGTGGCATCGATTCAATGATAGAGGAAATATTATATTTGAATTTCAAATAAGGGTGATTGAATTTTTATTTTTTGCTTACTCTCAACTAGGAGTAGTGCATGACAATCAAATAAGAAGTCCTTTTTCTAAATGCTACAACATGAAATTTTTTAGATGACATGATGTAAATTTTCATCTAAAAAAACAAAAATGGATTTGAGTGTGGTTACATTGTTTGGGCCGCACATGGTGAGTCTTATGAATATAGGCCTTCTCATGAAGGACTTTCATGCTCTATGGGCGAAGAAAGTTTTGACTTGAGGGAAATGGTGATGAATGCTGCTGGACCCAACTTTAGTGGGGGTTTCAATAGTGATGAGAATTCCAAAAGCAATGAACAACTACCTAATCCTAATGCACAAAAGTTCATTAACCTTTTGAAAGACGCTAGTGAGCCTTTACGGGAGGATTGCAGGAAACATACTAGGTGTAACTGATTTTATTTTAACATAGAAAAGAGAATGAAGGTCTGAAAATGTAACTCAACTGATGTGTTTGACCACACCCACAAGACAAAGCATGGACTAGGTGATTTTATTGATAGCAAGTCTAAGAGAGTTCATGTAAGTGAAATAGTATGCATTTATTATTTTTTCTAGACTTTGTTTTGTTCCCTTTACTAATCAAATAAAATATTTTTGATTACATTTAATTTACATATGTTGGAAGAATATCATGGAAATATTTTGAAGAAGCATGGCAATGAGGCTTCCTCTCAGCCCTCGTTTGATGCAGATTCATGGATGGAGGCAACTGGCGGCCCATCTAAGGGTTTCATACATGGATTTAGGAACAATAGGACTACTGGTGAGTTATTAGGATCCTCATCATCTGTATATAGTCTGTCGGCATCTATCAATTCAGATCATGTAGAGTTTATCTCTAAGATTGAACAATTAGAGAAAATAATGAAAGATTATTTTTCAGAATTTTGAGAGGAAGGAGGCATGTCTTTTAGAAGTTATGAGAAAAGGAGACAAAGAAATTAGAAAGAAAGATGAAGATATTCAAAGGCTATTGCAGCAACAAAAACCACCTCGAGTGCCATTTTCGCTTGAAGAAGTTATCAAGAAGTTGATTCAAGATGTTGGAAATAGCAACTCAACAAGAAGAGAAGATCAAGGTGGTAAAAACTCATAAACAGAGAAGAGTTAAGACAATAATTGCATGTGTTTTCACTTGGATATTATGGTACTTTTGGCTTGCATTTTATATGACCTAGTCTTTGAATAATTTGTTGAAGTTTTAGTGTTTTGAAGTTATGGCTTTGTTTGTGGTTTTATGGAGTTTGTGGTTTTGTGAACTTGGTACTTTTGAGTTCCATTTTATGTAGATTTAACTGTTGAAAGGTTTGTTGAAGTTTTAGTTTTTTGAAATTGCAATTTTGTATTGTGGTTTTATCGAAGTTTGTAGTTTATTGATGTTATATTTGTTGAGTTATGGTTGTGTTGAATTAGTTTGTTAAAATTGTGATGATTTTTGAAATTTTGGTTTGTTGAAAATATGGTTAATATTGTTTGATGATGGATTTGATGAAGAATTGATATTTAATGTTCATTTAATTTTTGTTGTATTTAGCTTTAATTAGTAGATTTAATTGCTACAGGTTATTAAAATTTTATTTAAAAAATTATTAAAAAAAAAGAAAAATTTTGCAACAAAAATTACCGACGGATTGCTAATCGAAAAAAAAGACTAAATTTAATGACGGATTTTCCGTCTGTAAATATTACCCACGGGTTACCAACAGAAAAAAAAGAAGACTAAATTTACCAACGGATTTTTGTTGGTAATATAACCAATGTCCGTACCAAATTTACCAATAGAAAATCCATTGGTAATTATTGCTGACGGACTTAAAGTTCGTTGGAAAAATTTACCGGTGAGATTATTGCCAATGAATAATTTTTGTTGGTAAAATCTATTACCGACAAATTTTTCTAATTTACCGACGAATTTTTTCGTTAGTGAAAGATAGTTTTCTTCTAGTGGGACATATAGCTCATTAGAACTTTAAAAAACACATAAATCATCAGAAAGAGCCTTTCTAACCAAATGGAATAATGTAAATGAAGATTTTAAAACAATATTATCTTAGAAATCAAATAAGTATTATTTTTAGAAATTAAATGATAGCTAAATTCAAAGAAATTCTACTTTGACTTCAAGTTTTTGATAGCTGATAAAGATGATTTGCAGGACATTTGCTATGAGTAGTGTTTGTTTTGACAATCCAATTGTGTTGATCTGGATGAATTAATTCACCATCTTCCTAGCAACTTTTTCATCTCTAACAAGTGCTTATCTTTCACATGAATTTAAACTAAAAAAGAAAAAAGAAATAACACCGTAAAAGCTAAGAATCAGGACAGCATATATATATATATATATATCAAAGGCCAACTTCAATCATGCAAACTCTAAAAAGATAAAAAGCAAAACATTGATGTTGACAAGAAATTAAATACTGAAAATGTTACCTATTGAGTGCTTGAGCCTTGAAGAAACTTCTCATCTTCTGGAGCGGGTGAGCTAAACAAATTTAATTCACTTCCTCAAATTCAATGGTCACTAAAGTATTAGATGTGTCAGAAAACTTTACCCAGACATGCTATAATTGATTCAGCCTCAACTAGTTATGGAGAAATATTCAAAACAAGAAGACAGTGGAAGAAAAAAGTAAACAGAAAATCAAATTTAATTTCTTCATAAACAATTGATATCTGCAGGCAAAAGCAATGCATCAATCAGTTGGACGAGACAGTGGAAGTACAATATTTCCATAATTAATTCCGTTCGAATGTTTTGTTTCTACCTCATCACTTGTGTATAATATCGCCAAATTTAGTTGAAACTTTCAACATATATAACACATCACAGTAGAAATACAACACTTCCATAAATCTATTAGGTGCGACGAATGTCCATATTGCATTATTATTTCAAAAATCATTCTAATTCAATAAATAATTATTTTCAATATATACACAACTCTTAGTTGTAATTTCGTCAATGCACATCACAAATGGAGAACTTTTAGTCGAAACAACCATAACTCCTAATCACACCAGAAATCTCCAAAGGTGAAAATCACAAGGAATTAAGATTTACTAATGAATGGTATAATACAATTAAAATGGATAAAATTACAGAAAAATACTAATAAATTAATAAATTGAAATTACTTGAGACTTGCACAAGAGAATATTAACAAATTCTTTTCCACACTAAAAGTTCATTAATTTCATTAAAAAAAATTAAGTTCCAATCAATTATATTCTTTAATTAGTTACCCAAATAATAAATTTAATGAAAATTGATTTTACTCAATTCTTTGTTAATAAGTTCAAGATCATGAATTAGTGACTGTTATTTCGTTTAATAAATTTCAATGGCAAAATATAGTTCTCATGATATAGCTATAGTTTTATTTGGAAATTTCTGCACTATAATTAACTCACTCGCTTATAAAGAGTTGAGACCCAATCTAATATGTATAAAGTAAGATAATGTTCAATCATATTTTAAGTATATTTCTTGGGTGGCAATGATGTGTATAAATTAGTTTTGTTCATTTTTATCATGTAAATGTATTCCATGTATAATATATGTAACTTCTTATAACATATTTCCATATTAATCTTTTCTTTATGTCAACATATTACCATAAAATATATATATATATATATATATATCTGACTTTTCATATTACTTTCTGTAACTTCCTATATTAATATATATATTTTGTAACTCCTTATTATATTGTCAATTTTATTTCTTTTACCTATGTCAACATATATATTTATGTATATAATATTCTATTAATATTTATTTTAATATTAATGTAAATGGATTTTATTAGTTCATCTTTTATAACTCCATAGTTAATTTTGATAAATATTCAACATATAACTTTTACATTAATATTTGTAACTCCTTATTTTAATATCTAATTTTGGCTTTCCTTAATTACTATTGATAGGGGTACAATGAACGAGCCCAATATGGTAGACCCAACATGGACAGCCTAATATTCAACATCATTCTCAGGCCTAAATCAACTAAACATGTCACTAGGAGTGCAAACGGATATTAAATGGATCGAATATGATATTTTCATATTTGTATCTATTTAACATTTTGAATATTCGAATATGGATACGAATTTAACAGATATTTAAAAATGATATCCAAATTCATATCCATCAGATATTGGTTGAATTTGGATATATCCGTTTTCGATTATAATTATTCAAATGCATGCATATTTTGTTAAACCTATCCGCTTTTGAATTGTTATTTTATATTTATATTCAATGATAATTATTTAAATATCCATTTACAAATATTTAAATATAGGAATCTACAAACCTATAACAAATATATATTTTAATTACTAGAAGAAACCATATAATTTTGTTAAAATGAAAGCAATCAAACAAATAGCATAATTTTTAATTAATATTTGACTTTATAATTGATTATTAGTACGTATTAATAATAATAATAATGGTAGTTAAGCATATTAATTATAAAGTCAACCAACAATATTTATGTTGATTCACTTTATTCTTCAATTTTTTTCATATTACAATAATTTTTAAAATTTATTCTTTTTTCTTTCCAATTTTGCAATTATAATTTATATATACATCTATGAATTATGAAATTTTTATTGAAAAATATAAATAATATATTATTTAATAATTGTATATTTGAATCAGATATGCATTTACCATATCCGTATTCATTTATAGTTGGATATCTACTAATCGAATATAGATAATATCTGCTTTAAATGAATGCAGATAAATTTTGTATAAACGGATACGAATGCAAATGGTAAACAAATTTTTGAATATCCATTTATAGCCCTACATGTCATGCCCCAAAATTAACCCATATAGTCTAGTCTCGAGGTATGAAACTCAAAAATGATAGAGTTAGACAAAAGAACTCAAACAAATTCAAACTAGTTTTATAATACAAAAACTCAAGGTACCAATACCTAACCTCAACTAAAACAAAATAAAATCCTTAATAATAAAAATGTAACTAATAAGCTAAGGAGAAATATACTAGTCTACTGTAAAATCTAAACTAAGACTTCAATCTTGATTTTCATCATACGCAAGATCCACCTCCTTGCTTTGGACTCATCTATATTATAGTTCTTGCAGAGAATCTTTACTAGTAGTGTCTCTTAGTGCATAACTTTTGCATTTTTTTAATCTAGAAGTTGGACTCATCTCTCTTGATGCATCAAATCTTTTTGGAGTGGTAAATCCTCATATAGAAATATATGTGAGGGGTATCGGTAAAACTTCTTTAGTTGTGACACGTGTAATACAATAGTATCCTCGTAACGTTTGGTGGTAGACAAATTCAATAAGCTGCAATGCCAATTCTCTCCATTATTTCAAAAAGACCAACATATCGAAAGCTCAACTTTCCTCCTTTGTCAATCTTTGCAAACCTTTTCCTAACTGACATCTTCAAAAATACCATATCCCCAACACTAAATTACAAATATCTTCTTCTATCATATGCTTAGCTCTAAGTCATGAATTAGATAATTTTGCTCCTATAGATCCAATTTTCTTGATGCATAAGCTATCATCTTATCATTTTGTATCATAACATTTTCCAAGCCTTCTTTAGAGGCATCTGTATATCCCACAAGGTTCTTAGTATCCTTGAGTAGGGCCAATATTGGTGCCAAAATTATTTTTTTTCTTAAGCTCTTGAAAACTATGTTCATGTTTATTAGTTCACTAAAATGGCACCTTCTTCTGTGCCACGCTAAATAATGGATCAACTAGTTTTGAGAAATCTAGCACAAACCTCTTATGGTAACCTATCAACTGAAAAAAAAAAAGAAAAAAAAACTATTCATCTTGGTCAATATTTTCAATTTTGGATAGAACAACTGTGATCTTATCTTTAGAAACAATATGACCCCAAAAGGCTATGTTATCAAGCCAAAACTCATACTTATCTCAACGGCATTGCTTTTTCAACTTACTATTTCAATGATCTAACTCCTATCAATTGGCTTCTACTGCTATCCAAACTCTTCACATCTCTTCTTATATCGAAGATGTTCTTTTCTATGTTTATTCCTATCATCTACAAGCTAATGTATGATTAGGTTTGGTTAATCCTTTTAAGGTGTATTGAATTTTTTGAAAATAGGTCATTGCAGTTAGTACGGGTGTAAATGGATCAAATACACTACTTCCATATTCATATCCATTTAACTTTTTGAATATTCGGATATGGATATGGATTTGATGGTATTTAAAAATGATATCCGAATTCGTATCCATCGAATATTGGTTGAATTTGGATATATTCATATTCGATTTTAATTATTTAGATTTATTCACATTTTATTAAACTTATCCATATTCGAATTATTTTTTACATAAATATTCGATGATAATTATTTAGATATCTATTTACAACTATCCGAATATGTGAATATATGAATTTATGACAAATATATATTTTAATTAGTAGGAAAAACTATATAATTTCATTAAAAAGAAACCAATCAAACAAATAGCATAATTTCTAATTATTATTATTAATAATAATAATAATAATAATAATAATAATAATAATAGCAGCAGCAGCAGCAACAACAACAACAACAACAACAACAACAATATTAATAATATAATAACAACAACAACAATAATAACAAAAACAACAACAACAACAACAACAACAACAACAACAACGATAATAATAATAATAATAATAATAATAATAATAATAACAAAAACAACAATAAGAATAATAATAATAACAATAACAATAACAACAACAACAACAACGTCAATAACAATAATAATAATAATAGTAAGAAAAATTAGATATTAGTTTTAAACTATCAAAGGCTTTTGTGTGCAAGAATAAAACTTGTATTCCTCTAAATTTTTTATTAGTTAAAAATATTTCTAACCAAATTATACTTGGAACTCCTTTCTTAAAGAAAATCTTTCCTCTTAAAAATGTCGATCAAAATGGATTTATAGGTACTTTTGATGGTAAAGATTTACATTTTCAGTTTATAACTAAACCTTTTTCTAGAGTTTTTAATAAAATTGAAGAATTAATAAAGGCTAAAAATAATCATATTAATTCCTTAAAACAAGAAATTGTAAGTCTTAATATTGATGATCAACTTAATAATCCTAAACTTAAAGAAAAAATTTCTTTTCTTGAAAATCAATTTTCTCTTTTTATTTGTAATGAACATCCTAATGCTTTTTGGAATAGAAAAAAGCATATTGTTGATCTCCCTTATGAAGATAATTTTGATGGAAATATTCCTACCAAGGTTAGACCTTGTCAAATGAATTCTGAATATCTTGCTTACTGTGAAAAAGAGATTGACTCTTTATTGCAGAAAGGTTTAATTAGACCTACTAAATCTCCTCGGTCTTGTACTGCTCTCTATGTTAATAAACATAATGAACAAGAATGTGGTGCTCCTAGGTTAGTAATAAACTACAAATCTCTTAACAAAGTCTTAAAGTGGATTAAATACGCTATCCCTAATAAAAAAGATTTACTTGATATATTGTTTGAGGCTAATATCTTTTCTAAATTTGATTTGAAATCAGGATATTGGCAAATTCAAATTGTGGAAATGGATAGGTTTAAAACTGCCTTTAATGTTCCTTTTGGGTAATATGAATGGAATGTTATGCCTTTTGGTTTAAAAGTTGCCCCTTCTGAATTTTAGAAAATTATGAATGATTTTT
This sequence comes from Jacaranda copaia, assembly GCA_014898725.1. NCBI lineage: Eukaryota > Viridiplantae > Streptophyta > Magnoliopsida > Lamiales > Bignoniaceae > Jacaranda > Jacaranda copaia. Next base: position 907,238 of record JACGDI010005765.1, read on the forward strand.
TTAATCCTTATAGTAATTTTATTATTGTTTATATTGATGATATTCTTGTTTTTTCTAATACAATAGACAACCATTTTAAACATCTTAATATTTTTAAACAAGTTATTGTTAATAGTGGTCTTGTTATTTCTAAATCAAAAATAATTTTGTTTCAAACTAAAATTAAGTTTTTAGGTCATTATATTGAAAAGGGAAAAATTATTCCTATTAATAGAAGTATTGAATTCGCTTCTAAATTTCCTGATAAAATAACTGATAAAACTTAGTTGCAAAGATTTTTAGGAAGCCTTAATTATGTTTCTGCTTATTATAAAAATTTAGCTAGTGATACTGCTATTCTTTATGATACGTTAAAGAAAAATCCTAAGCCATGGAGTGACATTCACACCCATGTAATTATTAAAATAAAAGAAAAGGTTAATAAATTACCTTGCCTTATGCTTTCTAACCCTACTTGGGAAAAAATTGTTGAAACAAATGCTTCTGATATTGGTTATGGAGATATTTAAAAAAAAATTAATCTTAATAATAAACAAGAGATTCTTGTTATATTTTGTTATGATAAGTGGAATAATAGTTAAAAGAATTATGCTGCGGTTGCAAAAGAGATCTTTGCTATTGTGAAATGTATTTTAAAATTTCAAGATGAATTGTATAATCAGTCATTTATCATAAAGACGGATTGTCAAGCTGGACAATTTATGTTTAAAAAAGATTTTAAACATGATGTTTCTAAATAAATGTTTGCACGGTGGCAAGCTTATTTAGCCCTGTTTGATTTTTAAATTATTTATAAAAAAGGGATAGATAATAGTCTTCCTAAATTTTTGACACGTGAATTTTGGGAGGATTGTAACACCCCTAAAAATTTATTTATTTTTTTTATAACATATGATTTCATCGTTATTTGAAAATTTTATGAATATCACATTATTAATTATTTTAAAATTTTTGTGGGTTCAATTATAATTTTTGTAGACTTAATTATGTATATTTTGATCAATTGGGGTTAATTGTAATTTTCTAAAAAATTTTGGGGTAAAATTGCATAGTTTAAAATTTTATAAAAAAAAATGAAAAACATCAGATTTGAGAAATCGGGCAGACCACTTTTCCTTCCACTTTTCTTTCCTTTT
>JACGDI010005765.1:908473-941002 GCA_014898725.1 Jacaranda copaia
TTGATGATTATTTTTCTATGCGAGGAATAGGATAATGGGAGATATGAATTTAGAATCATATGTTGGTTATAATAAGTTGAATATAAATTTTGATATCAGGAATCATTATGAGTTAAATTATGTTGGAATGGGAATGTGATTAGGAATTTATACATGAATGTTGAATCTGGAGAAGTTTGACTCATGGCATATTTTCTTGATTAGGTGATGATGAGCTAGGGACCAACGAGCAGTAAGATCAATTTTTTGGCTATTACTATTGGAACTACAAGAGGTGAAGGTCTCCCACACTGGGTATTGTTTCATTTAACTTGCTATGATATTGTTGAAAACCCTTGTAAGGGTCTCCCACTCTAGGTATTGCTTTGTTAAGCTACTCTAAATTGTTGGAAACTCCTGTGAGGGTCTGCCAATCTGGCATTATATTTCTTATCTATGGTTGGAATAAGCCCCTGTGTGGGTTTCTATGTTTCTGAATCATATTCTGATCTGTATTTAGAATCTGTCTGCTATTAGTTATCTGTTATTTGATTTGAATACCCCTGTGAGGGTTATTTCTTATGTCAGTTTTCTTTTCTATTTGTTCTAGTACCCAAAATTTATGTCTGTTATCTGTCTATTTTGTATCTGTACTATCTGTACTATATCTGTTGCCTTGTCGGCATATATGTTATCAGCTCTGTATTCATTGGCCGTGCTGACTTATCTGTTCCATTTACTATTTTTTGTTGCCTCAATGGCATATTGTTCTGTTCTATTATGTTCTATTCTAATCTATTACTTTGAAATTAACAGTGTACTAGGGATTTTCCCCTGAGCATCTGTATGAGTGGTTATTTTATTGTCTGAAGCAGCAATCTCGATAAGCTAAGCAATTTACTCTTTGTTTGCGATTCTTTCAAGGAAGACTCAGATCCATTATTGGTAATGGAAGAATTAAACGTGTGTAAGCCTGAGAGATGGCCTAGACTAAAAAGTTTTAAATGTTGTAGAGGCCGAGGGCAGCAGCAGAAGGTTGAACTGGAACCCAAGATATAGAATATAGAGCTCTCAGACTACTAACTGAATGAGCTGCTAACGTCGGTAAGACGAGCGCTTTGATGCCTTATTTCCACCTAAATCCTTTTCCCTGGCAATCGAATACGGTGATATATGGGCCAAGGGCCATACTGGGTGATCTATTTGCTTATGTAGGGGCGTGCTAGGGATTTCTCCTTGGATGTCACCGATACACTATGGATTTCCCCTTGGGTGCCAATCGTATGCTAGGGATTTCACCTTGGGTACAGGTAATATGCTAGGGATTTCTCCCTAGGTATCTGCAGTGTGCTATATAATCCATATAGGCATCTACCACATACCAAGCTATTACGCTTAGGTAAACTATCTGTCGGCCTGGTATAAGGTGAATTTGCAATGCATGTCTTATAGTTTTTCTTGGAATGCATATGCTTTGGGTTTGATTTGCCTACATGATTATGTCTGTCTATAATCTGTTCTTGGAGCAATAAAGCAGGAGAGTTTCTTGTTTGCTTTTCGGTACTGTCTGTCTATTTTTTTGAATTCTATTATATTCAATCTGAAAATGATATCTTATCGAGTTGAGTTTCTCCTTGGTAAACACTATTATTACTTGTGACTATCCCTCACTAAGTCTTTGGAATTACCCCCCTGTATTTCATAATTTTTCAGATAGGGATGGGCTCTAGAGAATGTCAAGTTGGAGAAAGTATTTAGTCATTTTGTAATAGAGCTAGAACTGACATTAAGTATGGAATTTGTAACTGTTTAGTTGACCTTATAAACCTCATGATGTACATATGTTGTTTGAAGTTTGTAGTATAAGATGAAATGATGGTTTAATCTATCAAAGACTGTAATATGACTTAGTTCCTTGAACTCTTTTGGTATTTCCATTTTGTAGATTATTAGTTATTGATGGAGTTGTATCAGTATTTATTTTAAGATGGTTGAATTTATGGGCCTACTATTGAACTGTACTCTAAGAAATAAGTTTGAATTAGAGTAATGCCGTAGCTTAGGTGCTGTCCTTAGAGGGGATGCTACAAGGATCTATAATTCCTCATAATAGAGAAAGAGGGTCAAATCCCTTCTCTAATAGAGGAGGTTGAAGGTCAAATTCTGCTATTCCTAGGTCATTAATACAACATGGCAAGCAAAAGCTTATAGCTTCACCTATCTCTGGAGCATTATATGCTTCTCAAACCTCTAACCCCATTTATACCGTTAACCTATTATTTGCAGAATTCCTGCAATTCCAAAAATTTAAAGAACACTCTAATAGAACTGCCAGTTCAAATCAATCAACCCCTTTGAAGCCTAAAGAATTTAATAAATCTTCAAACCTTTCTTTTGTCGATGTTGCTTCTAATAAGGTTACCCCTACTGATGAGAATTCTCTTACAATGTTTGAGCAAAAAGATTATAAGGTGCTAATAATGGTTCTTGAATATAATGATCTCAACTGGAGAGATGATCCATGGATAATAATCCAAAGGTATCTTGATTCTACCTCATATACAGCTAGGTCTTATAAACCTCGTTCTTATTTTGAAAATATACTTATCACAACTGGTTCTTGTGAGATCAATCATTTCTTTCCTAGCTCACAAGATAAATCTATTTTCAATTTTTCAAAATTTATTATTAAAAAACTCATTTCAATTGAGGAATGGAGAATTTCTTCTCTTAAAGAGAGAATTTTTTATTAAAGTTAATAGAGTTATTTTTAAATTTAATTACTAGGATTATATCCAGGCTTTTACAAATGTGTTCCTTTATGAAAATCCTAGGAAAAAACATACTTGTTTATAAAAGTATGCCCTGAAGTTTTTAAAAATTCTTTTCTGAATTGGTTTTTAAAATGGTGGAAATCATATAGACCTAGTCAAAAACTTTTGCCTGAGCCATTTCAACATGCATTTGAACAATGGAGCAATTATTCTCTTAGGCTTCTTGAAGCTGAAATTTTTGATCAGATGGTGGAAAATAAAGGCGCTATGTTCTTCTTTATGGAGTTTTTGATTCCCTGGATTTGGAAGTGGATTTCTGAAGTTGGTAATTATGAGGATAATATTCCTTGTCTTTACTGACTCTTTTCTATTAAATTATGGAATAAGATGTTGCAGATGGATAAGGATAGAGGCCAAATGGAGGGTCAAGAGACTTTGAATAACATTATTCAAACCACTCAATGTTATAAGGAAAAAATTAATGAGGAGAAAAAGCAAGAAGCTTCATCTATTTTAGGGAAAGCTTCTAAAAAGATCAAAATGAGGAAAGGAAAAATATCTAAGGCCGATCTTCTTAAAGAAGTTCTTAATATGGTCTAGGAAGAACTGAAAGATGAAATTGTTAGTATTGAAGAAGTGGAGTCATCTAGTGATTCTAGAGATACGATGTCAATGGCAACCTCATCCAAATCTAAGACTAATGATAATCAATTTAGATGTCTTGCTAGAGAATCTCAAAATCCAAATGATGATATTCCAAATTATTCTAAAGCAGCTCTAGATAAAATGCTAGAGTCTCTCAAAAGAGATAATTAGTCATTAATAACAACTAAATTATATGATTACGGTGTGAGTAGTGAAAGCCGTCGTGGTCCTTTTGATTCCTTTGGTTGGAATAAGTTAAAAATAGTTCTTTGTATTATATGCAGATGTTGTTCATTCTCTTTTTTCTTTTTACTGTTACAGATTTAAAAATTTTGAAATCCGCACAATATTTTACTTTTCACTATTTGGACTTCAAAATTAAATTTTGAAATCCATAATTGTTTCTTTTAGTTTTCTATTTAAGTGCTCTCAATTGTATAGTTGAGGGAGCGAGCATTGAGTTAGGATTTTTTTTTTCCTAATTTTTGTTTTCTATTTTGAGAAACACTTTGTTGTATTTATTTTCTGTAAATTTATAAAACCTTCTGAAGCTGATTAAAGCTCATATCTTCTGGTGTTGTGATCCTTTAAGGTTAGTTTCTTTTAATTTATTTCTTTAATATTCCTTAGCCTAATGATAGGCTAAAGGATCTTATGTTAAACAACTATGAGTTAGATACTTTCTCTGTTTAAATGGCCATCTTTGTCAAAACTTATGTTGAAAGCTTTGAATCTATTTACTGAGTTATTCAAACAGGTATTGAAATTCCTTAGTTTTCCATGTACCTCCTAAATTACCCAGTGTTGGCCCATGTTTGCCATGGAGGGCATTGTTGGGCATTTTCGGGCTTGGATAGGAAGCATGAGTTAACTAAAAAAAATTTTTGGGTAATTTTTCTTGTATTCTGACAATCTGTTGGATGTCGTGAAATCATTGAGAACTGAATCTTCCTTCATAAGACCCTGCCCCCATTTTGAATAATAATAATAATAAAAACAACAACAACAACAACAACAACAACAACAACACCACATCAATAATAATAATAATAATAATAATAATAATAATAATAATAATAATAATAATAATAATAATAATAATAATAATAATAATAATAATAAGAACAAGAAGAAGAAGAAGAACAACAACAACAAGGTTACTATAGATCCTCAGGTTATAGGACTAATAATATGCACTAACATAAGTAGAAGAATTAGCCACTACCGACTTGCCACTATGGCTATCTAGTAGATTTTCTAGTGGGTCTTCAATGTCTTGTTCTCTAACAAACACCCACTGACATGCACCCACTAACACGCATCCATATCTCATACAGTTGCCCATGGGGCATGCAATCTCCAACTCTTAGATTTATGCATCATTAGTGTAGGTTTATCTAGATCTTAGATGTCCTATCTCATAAGATCTTATGAATTGGAAAATTTAAGATCACAACCATATGAGACTTATTCCATGGTCACCAAACCGAGTCCCGTAGTCATAGGTGATCTATAAGTTTCATCCAAATGCTAGTAAAGTGAAATAAAGTATAAGATGAAGATAGCCATATAAAGAATATCTTTCATTCAAGATTGTTTTTACAAGAAAATAGCTTTTACAAAACCAATCTCATTGGCTTGTAGGGCACTATTTCAACAGTTGAGAGTTGGTAGCCATTGTAGAGATTAATTCTCTAGCTTCACTTAGAGTTTTGTTCCCTATGGCTTCTTGACTTATTGCATCCATCATCCTCCTTTCCATTGGTAGAAGTCCTTCATAAAAGTACTGAATGATAAGTCACTCAATAATACCATGTTGTGGACAGCTTGCACAAAGTTGTTTAAAACTTTCCTAATATTCATGAAGATTCTCCACGTCTATTTGTCTTATTCTACTGATCTCTTTTCTAATACTAGTAGCATGTGATATGGGGAAAAGCTTCTCAAGAAATAATTTTGCCATATCCGTCCATGTAGCAATAGAGCTAAGGGTAGATAAAACAACCAATCCTTAGCTTTATCTGCTAAAGAAAATGGAAAAGCTTACAACTTGACTTCCTCCTCAGACACTCATTAGGGTTTCATAGCCGAGCACACAATATGAAGTGCCTTTAAATTCTTATGGGGTTCTTCATTCTCCAATCTGTCAAAAATAGCTAATAGATGGACTAACCTAGATTTTAACATAAAAGGTGCTTCAAGATCTGGACATTCAATACAAAGTAGTTGTTGAGTTAAATTCGATTAAGCTAACTCCTTTAAAGTTCTTTCTCATGCCATTGCTTGCTCTTGTCTATAATTGCTAGAACTAGCTAAGCTAGATGTATCTAGATCAAGATTCAAAGGTGACGATTCTCTTTTCTTTTGCAATCTAGTCTCCTTTCACAATCTATGATCAATTTTCTCAATCTCAGGATTGTATTGAAGTTCACCTGTATGAGAATTTGGTAGGTGTCAAATCCAACAAAAGTAATTTCCTACTCTAGAAGTATGATTTGTAATCAGTGGTGAGTGGAGTCGTATTCTACAAAAACTAGTAAATTTAGTTTCTTTCAAGTTTACTAAATAAAATAAAATAGAATAGGGGATTTTTATCACAAATAAAATAAATCTTAGTTTGGTTCTCAAATAAATCACAAGTAAAATAAGAAATCAATAAGAATGAAATCTAACCTAAGGTAAAAATCTCAGTTTAGTTCTCAAATTTGATCAGTAATGCAAAAATTAATTCCTCTTTTCTTGAATAGACTAGTTATAGTTATTTGGACGCCTTAATAACCAATCTCTCCTTACTATTTCGATAACTAAGAGAAGCTCGTTAGTTATTTTTCTTGCGAATAAGCAACCATAAAGAAATGCTTTTAGGATTTAATTTATCAACAATATTAAAAACTACAGAGACCCAACCCTAGCCAACCAACACACAAAAGTGAGGTTCATTTAGACTAAATTATCTATCCACATAACACAAATCATGCATGTGATCACCACACATAACTACGTTATTTTCCACGAATATTAGAACAATTAAATAATTATAGATTTAATGTTCTAATTGACAGAAAAATTATTCTAAGCTATCAAATTTGGGCCCTAAACTTAATAAACCTGAATAATTGTAATGAAAATAGAAGATAAATAAATACTCAAGAAATAAGAAATACAAATAAAACTATTTAGATCTCACAAATACTAAAAAACCAAAACTTCGATAATCCCTTAGGCTAGAAAAAGAGTTTAACAACTCATGTCTAAGAGAAAAATGCAAGAGAAATAAAAATCTGATGAATGAAAGAATGAAAAGCTCCTTATGAAAGACTCTTAATTCCATATAGATAGCCTACTATTCCTAATGCAACTAGGAAACTAATAAGAGTTCTATTAGAATAAGAAAACTCAAATTGTCCTAATTAAAGAAATAAAAATTAAAATATTTTAAATATATACAACTGCCAAAAAAAATTGAATGCTTTCATATCAAATTTGCATAATAGTCTTGGGAAGCAAGACATGCCCACACTCAAATTATTTTCCTATCCATTTCTCGTCTCCTTGGGAATGCAATATTTGCTCCAAATATGTCAAATGCTCGATTTTCAACTGCATAATCTTGAATCTTCAATTTGCTTCACAAAATATAAAATGAAAGTTAAAACCCAACAATTAAGCATTTTTACTATTAGTCACAAGGGGAAATTATGCGAATAAAAGGATAAAAATGCAACTTAACAAATCCTATCATCCAGAACCAAAAGCGTTTAATCATATCAGCTCACTAACCTAACACAGTCCCCTCATAACCTCAATATTAGGTGAACTTTGACTATTCAATTTAGCAGTCAAGCCTATACACTTAGATTAATTCTTAAGAGTTCTATCCCATATTCCATAATCCGAAGATCTTATCTTGACATAGGCTAAGTTCAAAACCTAGGCTTTGAAACCACTCCAGGCCCGAAGCCTACGATCAAGGATATGAAATCCAAAAATGAAGTCCATTAGAAAGTACATTCTAATTACTACGTTCTACTTACTATTTATCATACGGACAAAATATGAATTATTCAGGCCTTTAGGTGAGTTCGCATAATTGTAAGTAACTTGGTGCAAAAAATTCGTTGGATGATTGGATCACTGAGCGGGGTAACTCTAATAATGTTTTCTTTTCCATTTCTCCAGCACTTTCCTTTCTATATCAAAATCCTTAAATCAAACATAGTATAACTCTCTCTTATTCTCCAACACATTCATCACTCCTCTGTTACCCCATTCCTTTCTTTATTGTTTTCTTTAACAACCAAACAAATTTGAAATTTTTTATTTCTTTCTTTTCTTTTCCTTTTCCCTAATATTTTCTTTTCCTTGTCAAAATTAAGAAATATTAGAGAAAAGGAAAAGAAAAAAAAAAGAAATATAAAATCTCAAATTTGTTTGGTTGTTAAAGAGAACAATAAAGAAAGGAATGAGGAAAAGAATAGTGATGAAAGTGTAAGAGAATGAAAAATAATATTTCAATATGAAGAAAATTCATTTTCCTTACCAATTTTTGAGGAAAGTTCATATTTCTCAAATACACTATATTTTTCCTCAAGTTTTCCTTTCTTTATACTATGTTTGGTTGAAGGATTTTGATAAGAAAAGGAAAAGTAAATAAAGGAATATAAAATCTCAAATTCATTTGATTGTTAAAGAAAATAATGAAGAAAGGGATAGAGAAAAGATGAGTGATGAATGTGCTGGAGAATAAGAGAGAGTTCAAATAGATTTTTCCCCAATTTAGATTCTCTATTCCAATTTATGTTTAATCTCATATTCCATTTCGTAGATATATGATACGTGTATTAAATATTTCTTTATAAATATAATTGATTGACATTTAGATACACTTAGCATACATACATCAACTGAAATAGAAGATGAAACAAGAAATGAAACAGATGATCCAAAATGGTTTTTCCCTCATTTTCCTCATCATTTTTTGATAAAAATTTATTTTTCTTGGATACACTTTATTCCATTCTCAAGTTAGTCAAGTCATAGAATTGGCAAAAGTTCTCTGATGGAATTTCTCTAGTCATTAAGATGATGTTGGTCACACCAAAGCAAGGAGGAACAAAATAAAAATGCAAAAGAATACAAAAATATGGGATAATTCTAGGGACCTACTCTAAGGTTTGGTCTATGTACAAAACTACCCTTGAGGTTTACGAAATTACTATAATATTGGGGTTTGTCTACATCTAACAAATAGGTCCTATCGTTAGTCAAACTAATGAATTTTTCCAACATTAGCATTAACAATTTTTAAGGATCCATTTTGCTCTTCATTTGATTGGACTTGCTTGTTGATCATATTATGTTATGGCATGTGTGGACATAGATGTAATTAACGAAACAATAAGGGGGTTTAGCGTAACAAATTAAACTAATGGTTAATATAGTATCTGGAATTATAATTGTTTTGAAATAATATTGTATTTGATTAACTACGTAAAGTAATTAATTATTCAAAATTAAAAATAATAAATTATAATTTAGTTTTATTATTTTCATATATAATTTTTTTATTAAAGTTTACAATAAAAATGTAATTTTAATGCAGTGTAATTTTAATAGTTTTAAATTATTCATAATAAATTTACATATATTTGGAAATTAATAAAATTTTCATAAATATTAAATAATTTATTTTAAAATTTAACTTTAAATGCAAAAATAAATAATTTGATTATTTTAAATTTTTTAATGAATAATCTTTTCTTCTTTTTCCTAAACTATTTTTTTGAAAACTTATATTTCTCTTATTATATTCCAAATTTTTTTCTTTTTTTCCCTCATCTTCTTATCCATTAGTCCAACAACAATTGACGCCGCCACCAGTCCACCCACATAAACTACTTTTGCAGTACCATCAACTTCATGACTTTTGTTCACAATAGAAGTGCAACCGCCATGATTGCATCTGATGCTGCCACGATGACTGTTTGGGATTGCGGGGCTAGCCAAATTCAACTTACTACACGAACTACGGCTGCCAACCATGACAAAGGTTTCCCAAATCTGGCCATGGCCAAATCAAGGAAGGCTTTGGCAAGCATTGGTAGCAATAAACATGGCTGCCAAGCTTGACCCAGCTTGCAACATGGGCGAGGTGGGGTAAGGTACGGGTGAGTTGATTAGTGTAGGTATTATATATATGTACGTATATTTAGATAAATACATATATATAACTATATATGAACATGTATATTTAATATATATATTATACTAATATGTGGAGGGATATTTTTGTCCTTTATATCTTTAATTTTTTTATATATTTTTTTCAAATCATTAAGGGCAATATAGTCATTTCACATTTTCTATTAGGATTTTTAAATGTCCATTGACGATGGGGAGGTAACTGTAATTTCTCATACCGTAAGAGAAGTTTTTGTAATTACCCTAAATCTTAGGGGAGGTTGCTGTAATTATCCCTAAAAATAATTGTCATTAACTAGGCAATACATAAAAAACTATTCAATACATAACATCAATCCTCCAAATGTCAATCAAGGGATCTGCATACCTTTTAATTTAGGTTTAAAGAGAAACATTGACATCTAGCTTTCGACTGATGAAAGTGAAAACCAAGTGGGTTCCAAAATCCACCCTTGAACTTTAAATGATTTCCTCTCTAACTAGGTCATAAAATGTGCCTCCTTGAAAATGATGATGGAAGACTTTTTTTAGGGCATTGAAAATGATGATGGAAGACTTTTTTTCTTGCCCTAATGATGAAGAATGTAAATCACACACTAACAACCCAAATATTTTCCTATTACAAGGTCCACAAACTTAAGCACACACAAGGTAAGTCTCTATTGCTAGACTAGTAGGATATGCAAATGAGACAGAGAAAGAGGAATAAAGAATTTGCAACCTTTGTAATCGAAGAGAGCAACCAAAATGCTTCTTAAAAACAAAGCCAAATGAAGGGACAAGAATGAGCATCAACCATTAGCTACTATCTCTACATCTATATGTAGAGTGCCCAAGTGTTTGAAAAGTGTGATGTATAGATAATATGTATCTAATAATATTCTCCAACTAAAATCCAACAATTGTAGATAATGAGGATATTGTATCAACCCATATATATCCCCATTTTTAGTAGAAATTTTTTTAATATTTTTCTTCAAGAGACCACTTTTCATAGCAAGTCGCTCTAAATCCTTTTTGCATTTTTTAATCGCAGTATGAAATTTATTCTAAAAATTCTCATCATAACTACTATCATATTCAAATTTACAATCAGAGCATACCTCAATGTGTGCTATAAAGCAAAGAATTGCAAACTCATCGTCTAATCATTCCTCATTTGATTCCTCTTCATTATCATCCAAGTAGCTGCTACAACTTTTTGTTGCTTTTTTTTCCTAAAAGCTTTCTTCAACTCAGGGTATTTTGAACGAACATGTCTAAGCTTGTGGCAACCATAACAAACAACTAGATTTGATGATTTTGGTTGACTCTTTTGCTTCTTTTAAGTTTGCATCCGTCCACCTTTTTAGAAAGGTTTATTATTCTATTGGGAAAGTGTAATTTCCTTATGATGACAACAATTTTTCATCATTTTCGTCATTATTACCAATCTTTTCTTTTTCTTCTTCAGATTGATACTCATTTGTGGTCTTGAATGCAATATTTCTTTCCTTTTTTGATTTAAACGAGTTGCTTCTTAGCTAGAATTGTCATTTCATGTGATGTCAATAAACTAATGAGTTCAATTATACTCATTGTGGCTAGGTCTTTTGCTTCTTGAATTGTTGTAATTTTGGGTGTCCATTCCCTCAGTAGAGGTCTCAAGATTTTTCTTCCTTTATCTTCTTCAAAAATACTTTTCCAAGCATGTTGAGGGGACAGATAATTACCATAAACCTCGAATATTTTTGCTTGATATTGTCCTATGGTTTCATCGTATATATCTCATATTAATGTACCAAGATGGTGATCCTTTAATTCAAGGGGTGAACCTAATTCATGCCTTCATGAATGACTAGTAGCAAGTCCCGCATTTCCTTAACATTTTCACATGAGCTAACTTAATTTTTATTATTCCTTTGTAAGTTATGAGCATGTAATGATATTCTCAACCTTGGCTTTAAGAGAAACTTATCTCTCATCTACTGCGTTGTATTCTGTCCATGTTTTGTTCTGTATATCATTTTATATTCTTTGACTAGAATGAAAGTACCTCTTGCAATGATTGTCCAAAGATCAAAATTTTGAGCTTTGATATATTTCTGCATCATTGTCTTTCAACTGAGATAATTTTCCATCAAATAAAGTTGGTCTGTTGTGTAATAGCACTTCAACGTGGAGTTTTGTCGCAGCTGTATTTGATCTTACACTCAAGTTGTTAAGCCTTTATACAAAGTGAACTGACTTTGATACCAATTGTGGTTTAGAGTTGAGCAAGAGAGGGTGAATTATATTTCTTCAACTTTTTATGAACAATTAACATTTATAGGAATGATTGCTTCTTGATGATGTTTATTCAATACTTAAGTAAATTATTGATTAGCAAGCAATGTAGTAAATAATAAGTAAGCAACAAGTAAGGGAAGGAATAAAGCAAGTAAAGAATACAAGTATTCAAAGAGCTTTGAGATCAACTGATCCTACTGCTCTAACTCAGCTTTGCAACTAAGATTTTGGGAAAAATTGACTACATTAATTGTTTGCATGACAAAATCAAACCTATTATAGAGATTTTTTTGAGAACAATCTTAACCTAATTGCGTGTGCAATCCTACCTCAAAGTTTTATAGGCACAATCCTAATATAATTTTTTATTGATGTAATCCTATCCCAATCACTACTAAAAAATGCCTTTTTGCAACGGAATTTGTGATGGATTTTGCGACAAAAAAAATCTATAGCAAAATCTTTGGTCACAAAAATTTGCAATGGATTTTTTTGCAACGGATTTTGCGATGGAATTTTTCATTGCAAATCTGTGATGGAAATTTCCAACCCAAATTTGCAATGGATTTTTTCTATTGCAAAATTTGGTGTTTTGGAATGGATTTTTTTGTCACAAATTTTTCCGACTGAAAAATTCATTGCAAATCCATCGCAAATTTGGTAACTATAATTAAAAAAAATAAAATTTGCGATGGAAAGTTTATTTTAGAAAAATATACACATTCTATCAAATTAAAACCTATAATTACCCAATATCAATAATTATTTGTATTACATACTAATCATCCTATGCACTAATACATAAATATTATTTTACATAAAATCACAATAATTTTATATCATAATAAAAATCAATAGATAATATTGTTCAATGTATAAATCAAGCCCTAGCTAAAATATAAAATTTACAAAATAATGCCAAAAAAATTATCTTACAAGGATTATATTAAATTTCAATAGCTTGACATATCCAAGCCGGCAATATTAAAATAAAAAACAAAATTACAATAATAAAAAATAGAAATATAAACTAAACTAATAGATAATTTAACATAATAAACTAATATATAAATTCAATACATAACCAAATCATAATTGAGCACAAAATTCATAAAATTTAAATTCTAATTCTAATCAAATATATAATTCACAAAATATAAATATAACAAAATCTAAAAAATAATTCAATTTAATGCATAATCTATCACATGTAATCTAACACATTATTCAAAATAACCAAATATACATATCATTATAAACCAATATATAATTTAATATAAGTTCAACATATAACTCAAATCCTAATCACATATATAATTAACAAAATCTAACACATAATTTAATATAAATGCATAATCCAAACACATATAAATCTAATACATAATATAATATAATCAAACACACATCCAACATAAACCAACATATAATTTAATATAAGTACAACATATAACTCAAATACTAATCAAACATATATAATTCACAAAATATAAATCTAACAAAATCTAACATATAATTTAAAGTAAATGCATAATCTTAACACATATAAATCTAATTCATAAATCAATATAATCAAACATGCATCTCATCATAAGCCAACATGTAATTTAATATAAGTCTCACGTATAACTTAAATCCTAATTGTATATACAATTCACAACATATAAATCTAATAAAATCTAAAATTTAACATATAATTCAATATAAATGCATAATCTAAACACATAAAAACACTACTAAAAAAATGGTGATTTGCGACGGATTTTTATTAATGTATGTTCATTAGAAAGTAATTGCTTACAGTATAATAAAATTAATTATTAATATTATTATTATAAATTATTATTATTTAGAGATGAATATATTTGGAAAATAAAAAAATGAAGAGTAATCGACAAAAGAATTAAAGGATGACATAACAAATGAAGTAGGTCAAAAAATTATTTTGAGTTTGTTTGATTTGGGATATTAACATTGACTATGAATTTTAATATAGAGTAATCTCTTGTTTGATATGGACTATGATATTTGCGAGCCGGCTTGTGATTTGTCTAAAATCCGTACTAAGATGAGATTAATAGCTATTGAAGTAGTGGGTTTGAGGGTGAGATTATGTCATCTCAACCCTCCTTGAAATTTGATTTGGATGTAAATATCAAAATTATTCTTCAAACTCATATGTTATTTCATTTATGCAATAATTTCATGATTCCTATAGCAAGAATTTTGTCCAAACACCTCTGTAAAATAAGATTATCAAATTGCCCAAAAATTAAGACTAAACATAATGAGAACATCATTTTTATTGTAAACAATTAACAATATTAGTAAACACATAATGACACATAAACACTCCCCCTTATATCCATCATCATTATGCAAGCAATTAAAAACCAATCAGCAACAAATGAGAAGGCTCCACCCCTTCTCCCAACATCCCATCCTCCTTCCTAATTCCACCAATTCTAAACATTTCTAATGTATTGTACTATAAAAATATATAAATTAAAACAAGATATCCAAACTTACCTCTAAATGCTCTACAAAAATCGACACTCACAAAAAATTTCCACCAAGTCAAGATAGCATACATCATTATGCACATATTACAAGCACACATATTTATCAATAAATCATAATTGCATAAACTAAATGAAAGCTTAAATATTGTATACAATTATTATTTGAGTTTAACTAACATGTAAATCAAGTTTTAACTAAAACATAATTTAATTTTAACTAATTCAGACAATTAACCAAAACATATTAATAACAACTAAAACATAAATCAAATTTTAACTAATAAAAACAATTGAATAAAATATATTAATAATAACAAAAACATAAATCAAATTTTAATTAATGGAGACAATTATATAAAACATAATTGATATGACTAAAAGATAAATTAAAGTTTAACTAAAACATAATTAAAGTTTAACTAATGGAGATGATTACCTAATACATAATAGAAATAACTAAAACATAAATCAAATTTTAACTAATGAAGATAATTAACTAGTAAATAATGAAGATAACTAAAATATAATTAAATGAGAGCATAATTAAGAAAATTACCTCAATCAATAAAAACAATACACAAGTATTGCATCTTCAAACTTGAAACAACAAGCCAAACAACCATTTTAGTTTTTTTTTTCAATTAAAACTAATTTTAAAAATAATTGAAAAAATGAGATCTGGCCGGCCATCGGCCGACCAGTGGCCAGTTGGCTCGCTGGCCACACCAGCAACAAGAGCACCAGCTTGCTGCCAGTGCTGGATGCTCCACCAATACCAACATTAGCACTAGCAACAAGCTTGCTACTGGTGCACTAGCCGCACCAGCATGACTGGTCGGTCAGCGATTCACCTGTTGGCCATAATGTAAAGTATAAAAAGAAAAAAAAAGGAAGGAAGAGGAAGAAAAAAAAAGGGGAAACCTGAGAAAGAGAGGAGAAAAAGAGTATGGGGAAAATAGGGAATTAGAGTAAGTTATTTAAGTTAAAAATTTGTTTTTTTTACCAATATTTCTTGTTTGTGATGGAAAAATCCATCACAAAATTCAACTTTTGTGATGGATTTTTATCCATCGCAAATTTTTTTAAAAAGTTGCAAAATCGCAAAATTTGCGATGGATTTTTATCCATCACAAAAGGGCACAATTTGCAATGGATTTTTCCATCACAAAATGGCAGTTTTGCAATGAATTTTTATCCATCACAAATTTTGCAACTTTTTTAAAAAATTTAAGACAGATAAAAATCCGTTGCAAAAGTCAACTTTCGAGACGGATTTTTCCATCACTAACACATAGTTTTGCGATGAATTTTTACATGGCTAATATTTTTTCAATTTTTATTTAGTTTGCGATGGAAAATTTCATGATGGATATTCCATTGCAAATTGCGACGAATTTTTTCTATTGCAAATTGCCCTTTTTTTAGTAGTGAATCTTTTATGATACAAAAGGACCAAACCTCAAATTTTATAGGTTTAGTAAAAAAGGTTGGTTTTTTAAAATACAGAAGAACCACCTTGACTTTTGCTAGCTAAGTAAGGAACCCAATCCTTTATGGTATAAAAGGGCCAAACCATGATTTTTACGAACATAGTCAAAAATCCAACTTTTTATATGGTTAAGGTCAAATTAGTATCAAGTGCTTCATAAAAAAACAAATTTCTTTAATACTCTAGCAACTTTTTATGAGATTAAATTTAAACACAACTTCTATAGCTCAAGTCTACCGTTATTTTGTGCTTCCCAAGGAAATGAATTTCTTTGACACCCAGATTTTATGACTTAGTCTTAACCATAGATTAGTACTTCCTGATAAAATGAATTTCTTTAGCACAACAACTTCAAGGATAAGTTTAAACCTTACAAAATGATTACATAGTTTAGTATGAATAAACTACCACAAAGCTTATATAATAGTTTGCCTTAGCTCTTATTAGGATATATCATGTAGGATATAAGGCATATATTAAGAGTTTGTTAGTAGATAACTATAAGTTGATAAGATCATTATTAGAGATTTAATAGTAATCTTGTTTCCCTAGGACTCTTGTATATATATATATATATATATTTGTCTTGTACCTTTTGGTGTGAGTGAATAAGAATGAGTAATTCTTCAATTTAACATGGTGGGTGAGCTTACAGGAATAAGATCTTGAACCTTAGTTTTGTAAGTGAGTGTGCTCAAATAACATATTGAGGTGTGTCCATCTATTGACACTACCCATACTAGGAGAAAGCCAAGATGCCGATTAATCGAAACCCAAAATTCGGCAATTAGATTCCTAGAGCATAGTTCTCATGCACCATCGATAGATTTTGTGAGCCAACATGTGAAAGCATGTTCGTCCCCCATCCAGTGCTAATCTTTATTGCTAGTGTCACCTTGACAAAAGGAAGATGATCCTATAAGCTACTCTTGGTGTCCATCCATTTTGTTTTGATTTGTTGATAGTTGTTGATCTTTATGTTCTATCCTTTGTTGGTGGCAAATTTGGTGAATCTTTCTTGCTACAGATTTAGGTCATGTTTTTTTATTTTATTTTAAAATGGTAGAAAGTGATAGAAAATAAAAGTATTGTTGTTGATTAGATTTCAATAGTGACAAAAATTATGAAACACAAATTTAATGACTCAAACAACCTAGATTGGAGAAAAACGATTTGGGTCTATTTGTGAAGTATTGATAAGGATGATCACCTTTTTATAGATCCACATACTAATAATATAGGGCATATATGGATGAGGGATGATGCTTGGTTGTTTCCACAAATCCGAAATTCTATTAATAATGACATAATCACCTTAATCAATCACTGTGAGTTCGTTAAAAAGTTGATGGATGATTTGAATTTTTTATATTCTGGAAAAGGAAATATTTCTTATATTTATGAGGTTTGTAAGGCTTTCTTTGGAGCAAATAAGCAAGATAGATCTTTGACTACTTACTTTACATGAAGAGTTTAAACATGTTTATGAAAAAATTAATATGTTGTTGCCATTTAGTTCTGATGTCAAAGTTCTGCAGAAGCAACAAGAATAAATGGTTGTGATGAGTTTTCTTATTGGTCTCTCTTCAAAATTTGTTACTACTAAGTCTCAAATCTTATTTGGGTCTGAAATTTCTTTTTTGCATGATATGTTTAGTAGAATTCTTTGTACATAAAAACCCTAATATGTTCAAATTGGAAGACAAGTCAACAAGGGTGGAAATCAATGAGGATATAATGGTAACAGAAATAATAGAAGGGCAACTTTGAATCCAAATTCAGGAGGATATAATGGTAACCAAAATAATGGAGGAACACCCTAGTAGATAAACTTGCTTCTATTCGTCTATTCATTGCTTTAGCAGCTATTCATCATTGGCCATTATACCAACTAGATATTAAAAATGCTTTTCTTTATGGTAAGCTTTAGGATGAGTTCTATCAAGAGCTACTACTTGGCTTTTTTGCTCAAGGTGAATCATGAAAAGTTTGCAGACTTAAAAAATCACTTTATGATTTGAAAAAAAGTCCATGTGCTTGATTTGGGAGATCTAGTGAAGTAGTACTATAGTTTGGCATGCAAAGGAATAAGTGTGACCTTACCATATTTTATAAGCAATCAGAGGTAGATCTAATCCTGCTAGTAGTATATGTTGATGATATTGTTATTACTAAAAGTGATTCCATGGGAATTTCATCTTTAAAATCTATTCTCCAAACTCGATTCCAAATAAAAGACTAGGGTTTTTGAAAATATTTCTTAGCTATTGAAGTTACAAGATGTAAGAAAGACATCTTTCTATCTCAATGGAAGTATGTCTTTGATTTAGTAGCATAAACAGAAAAGCTAGGGGATAAACCTTGTAGTGCACTAATGACTCCTAATCTCCAACTTACAGTAGAAGATGGGAAGTTTTTTGAGGACCCTAAAAGGTATAGGAGATTAGTTGGCAAGTTGAACTATCTTATTGTGACTCATTCTAATATTGCGTATTTAGTTAATCAGTGTTGTGAGCTAATTTACGTCCTCTCTAACTATAGCTCATTAGGAAGCTCTAGGAAAAATCTTGTGTTACTGGAAAAGAGATCCTAGACATGGTCTCCAACATGGAAATTTAAATATTAAATGCTTTGCAATTGTTGATCAGGTAGGATCAAAAATCGACAAACAACCTACCAAAGGATATTATGTTTTTATTGGGGAAAATCTAATTTCACATAAACTTATGACATAAACTGTTGTCTCTTGCTCTAGTACTGAATTAGAATACAAATCTATAACACAATCTTTATGTGAGATTATGCGAATTCATCAATTAATGGTTGAAATCGACATTAAAAACTCATTACCTGCAAAATTATGGTGTGGTAATCAAGTTGCTCTTCACATCGCCTCTAACCTAGTATTTCATGAACAAACTATGCATTTTGAAGTTTATTGTCACTTTATTCGTGAAAAGATTCAACAAAAGATCATATCTACTGGATATGTGAAAACTGGAGAATAATTAGGAGATATCTTCAAGAAAGCATTGCATAGGACCTGAATTGGCTATATCTGTAACAAGTTAGGTATGATTAACATCTATGATCCAACTTGAGGAGGCATATTAGTATATATCATGTAGGATACAGGATGTACATTAGGATTTTGTTAGCAAATAACTATAACTTGATAGGATAATTATTAGAGATTTGATAGTAATCTTATTTTGCTAGGACTCTTGTATATATATATATATATACTTATTTGTACCTTTTTTGATGAGTGAACAAGAATGAGTAATTCATCAATTTAACAGCTCTCAATCTATACAAAGATCAAAAAAGGTTAAGCACTTATGTTTGAGAGATTTCTTGAATATGCTTGAGAGAACTTGAAACTCCTAAATATTTTTTTGGCTCTTCTCTCTTGTGTTTGAAGTCCATCTTGAAGTATTTACAGACCAACACGCTACTTATAAATGCTACTCATAAGTATGAAGTGATTCAAGGCTTTCCTTTTCTAGCTTGATAGATTCCATTTCCTAGGGATTAACTTTCTATGTTTTTTATTTTCGTGCAAGTATGCTATCAATACAAACTGTGTTTTTAAAAGTATATTTGAATAGTGATTCAAATTTAAATATGACCATTTGAGTTTTAAAGTCATTTTGATGGGAAAAATGTGATCCTTTTGTGATGTTATCAATTGGCAGTATGTGACTATGTCCTATCAACTAGAAACCATTCATTCCTTTATTCTTCCTTTCAAAGCTAGATCAAATATCAATCATTGTTTGATCCTTTATATATAGGAAAGATTACTTCTGGAAAATTATTAAAACTAAAGGCTGGCTTGTTATTATAAATAAACTAATATTGGACAAAGAGGTTAACAGATAGTGAAAATAGAAATAAATAAATAAATAAAAACATTTGTACCTCTATCTTAGGGATTTTTCAAAACATAGTCCTTTTTTCTTTTAATAACAAATCTATCTTGTTTCACTATAAAGATGGTCTCCTCAAGCTCTCCTTGTAGTAAAATAACCTTCAAATTGAAGTGCTCAAGCTCCAAGTCAAATTGAGTGACCACAAAAAACTACAAACATATGAACATGTGCCTCGAGACCAAAGAGAAAACTTGACTAAGATCAATTTCATAATTTTCTTTGTATCCTTTCATGACAAACCTCACATTATAGCTTGCACATTAATACCTTATGTATCTTATTTCCTTTTGAAGATCCATTTACATCCTACTATCTTCTTATTTGCATGAGGCATCCCTAATTTCCATTTCTTGTTCTTGTGTGTAAAGAGTCTATTTCCTCTTCTGCATGCACCATCCTACTAGGTTGATTTGCTGGAAAATATAGCATCCAAAAATTAAAATAAGTTCATTTGTTTTATCTACATTAGTCAAAGCATGCAAATACCAACAAATCTATTTCTACATATCTTAGTAGTAGCTTGTAATCTATCTCCTTATGAGTGCTACATCAGTCAAAGCATGCATATACAAGAAATCTGTTTCTACATATCTCAATAGTGGCCTATAACCTATCTCCTTTTAAGCATGCCCTCTGTGTATGAATTGGTGTAGTAGTTTAATCATCCTAAGAATCATGCGCTGATGTAAGAGAGGCATTAATTGAAACTCCAACTCCACATTCTCGATTGATTCTTGAGTACCTACATGAAACATGTAGACTAGACCCTTAATCTCTTAATACTAGAAGCGTAACAAATAAAAGTGAATTTCCTAAAGCAAGGTTAGTTTGCTATCGTTTACTGTACATAAGCAGACAAACAAATATTCTTATATTTGAATAATCAAGTGTGTTACTAAACCATACCTCCTCAAAAGTCTTTAACTTAATGGTCGGTGATGGGGAATGATTCACAAATTTAGATTGTAAAAGGAGGTAAAATATTAGAATGTAGAAGTTACCTCTGCCCAAAAGTCTCTAAACAATATTCCAATATGGGAGAGCATAAAACATGCTCTCTCTATATATCATTGTTCAATTCATGTGCTTGTGCTTTTGCCACTCTGTTGAGATGTCCCAACAACCGTATGGTGTCTCACATGCCAATCATGTAGTTTGATTCTTTTTCCTTGCAAGGTGTTATGCTTATTTTGCACTTGTGGTGGATCAGGCAGACTTAATTAGTTATGAAGTTTTCTTAAATTTGAATATTTTTTTAGCTCACATTGTAGATGTATTAATTTTGCTCAATTGGAAAGTGATACGTATCAAATAATATACTAATTATTAATTTAAAATTTTCTATTTATCTTAAAATATATCAAATTTAATTTCAAAAGATAAATAGTTAATTTTAATTTAATTAATACTCGAATATTTATTTTATGCTCAAATTAATTATTGACAAGTATCAAAGATGAAATGTCTACATCCATGGACCAATCAAATCAAAGATATTTGATATTTGATATTATCTCTTAATATTTAATATTATTTTATCAAAGAGATAACTACCAAAAAAATTCAAGTCAATCCAGAAGTCTCCCGTCAAGCATCTATATAAAAGCGGTGACTAAAACTCATTCAACACAACGCAAATCCTAGCAAGTAAGAGAAACTTTGAAGAAGTCCAGCAATTTTCTCCAGCAAATTTAATCAGATTCATGATGTTCTAGACATTCTTCATGGAGCTCATCATATTTGGCGTTTACTTCAAGATTAAGGTGCAAAGCCCTCAAATTGATATTATTTTCTTCAAATCAAATTCAAGGAGATCTACAATGTTTAAGGCGTTCTTCATGAAGATCATATGTTTTTGGTATTTAATTTAAGATTAAGGTGCAAAGCCCTTGAATTGGTGTTATTTCATATCAAATTTAAGGAGATCTATGATGTTCAAATCATTTATTATAGAGCTCATAAAATTTCAAGATCATATTTGGAAGAGAAGAATCAGAATATTAGATTAGAGATTGAATCCACAATTGATAAGTTTGAATTTCATTTTATTTGTATAAATTTTTCTTGTCATGTAATTTTGTTTATTGCAGACAAAAAAATTTGCAAATTACAAATTTTGGCAAGCCTAATGGAACAATTTCTACCTCTCATCTCTTTCCTTCATCAAGATTGAAGTATCATGGCCACCAACAGGATTGCAACACTGAAAATTACTACCTCAAATTCCTCAAGCATTACAGTAAAAAGTGTTGGCATTATCACAAAAAGTATGTCCAAGAAAATGCAATCATCTTTAGAGGTAGCTTCTTCACTTGCTATGGAAAAGGTTTTGTTGCATTTTATTAATATAAATAAAGATAGTGAAGACTCAAAGAAAGAATCTGCATCATCCATTCCCTACTCAACATCAAATTCCTTGAGCATGGCAATAGTAATGGTGACGAGTGCTACAACTTTGGAGGAACAAATTGCAAATTTGACGAGGGCCATTAAAGCACTAACAAAGCATGTGCAAGAGCAAGACTTTTAAATCTCCAAATTGATATGTAAAGTGGACAATCTTGATGCTAATTGCATGATGGAGAAACAAATTGAGGCTTAGGATGAAGGCGAAGCATCCCTAAAGAAATTGTCAACTGAAAATGAAAAGACTTCAAATAAAGAACTACAAATTTCTATTGATGAACTAATTCCTATTAACCCATTGAAGGAGTTTATCATAGAGACTATCAAAAATAAGCTTGATAGAAGTTCCAAGTCGTCTATAACTTACTCTAAGCCATAGACTCAAAGGATTGACAACTTGAAGTTGCCAATTGGTTACTAGTTTCTAAAGTTTCAGCAATTTGATGATAAGGGCAACCCAAAGCAGCATGTGGCTCATTTCATTGAGACTTGTAATAATGTTGGGACATATAAAGATCATTTAGTCAAGCAATTTGTTCAATCATTAAAGGATGATGTTTTTGATTGGTATATTGACTTGAAAACAAGCTCTATCGACAGTTAGGGGCAACTAGAACAAGATTTCCTCAATCATTTCTACAGTACTTGAAAGACTATTAGTATGGTTAAACTCACCAACTCTCATTAGTGAGAAGAAGAGTCAGTCATTGATTACATCAATCGTTGGAGAAATTTGAGCCTTAATTACAAAGATCAATTATTGGAAGCTTCAGCCATTGAGATGTGTATCCAAGGAATGCTTTGGAATCTTTGTTACATACTTCAAGAAATCAAACCAAAAACTTTTGAACATTTGGCAACTTGTACACATAATATTGAAATGAGCATGAATTTTGACAAACAAGAAGACTTGAATTTTTAATTCTTCAAATTCAAAACTCAAGTCTCCAAGTCTCCAAATCCATTACTTAAATCTCCAAATCTTCAAGTCAAAAGTCTCTAAGTCTCCAAGTCCAAAACTTAAAATTTCAAGTCTCTAAATCAAAGAATCAAGTCTCCAAGTCTTCAAGTCCAAAGTTCAAATCTCCAAATTCTATTTGCTCCTTGATAAGAGCTTAAACTATCAATAATGCTCCCAAATAGAAGCAAAAACTATCTAAATACTTCTTGATACAAGTTTAAATTGTCAATAAAGCTCCTAAATACGAGCATAAAGTACCTAAATATTCAAACTTTTCCCATGTTCTCCTTGATAAAGCTAAAACTATCAATAATGCTTTTAGATACGAGCATCAACTATCTAAAATTTTTAAGTTGAAGTCTTCCCATGTACTCCATGATAGGAGTGTAAATTGTCGATTAAGTCAAACTCCTTGACATAAGTATGAATTGTCAATCAAATTCAAATGGACTCCATGACATGAGTATAAAATGTCTATTTAAGTTAAACATATTTCTTAGTGTATGAGCCTAAACTGCATACTACTTTTAACTTACATGAGTATAAATTATGTATGACACCCCCTTTCAAAAGGATGCTACTTTGAAATGCGTTATTTCTTGATCTATTTATTGGGTTCATAGACAAATGGGAGGACTTCATCATAAAAATCTCCAAGTACTGGCAATCCACAAAGTCCATGAAGATTCCATAAAAAGATATAATTCTTGACAGCAATGTGCAGCATGTTTGTAGAAGCACTCCCTAGCTTAAGGAATGCTTGGAGGATTTTTTATCGTAGACATATTAGAAAAAATGGAGAGAAAAAGCAAAAATTCTCAAATATTTCAAGTCTTGCCTCTTTCATGGATGATTGGCATATCTTTCGCCAAGCCTTAAAGTGGGGGCATTTGTAAATGTATTAAGTTTGCCCAATTGGAGAGTGATACATATAAAATAATATGCATATTATCAATTCAAAATTTTCTATTTATCTTGAAATTTATTAAATTTAATTTCAAAAGATAAATAATTAATTTTAATTAATTCTTTAGTATTTATTTTATACCCGAATTAATTATTGACAAATGTCAAAGATGAAGTGTTTACATCTACAAACCAATCAAACCAAAGATATTTGATGTATGATATTATTTCTTCATACCTGATATTATTTTTTAATATTTGATATTATCTTTTCAAAGAGAAAGTTATAAAAAAAGTTCAAATCAATCTGTAAATCTCCCATCAAGCATCTATATAGAGAGAGTGACTAAAGCTTATTCAATAAACAACACAAATCCTAGCAAGTGAGAGAAACTTTGAAGGAGTCCAACAATTTTCTATATCAAATTTAAGGAGATTCACGATGTTCCAGATGTTCTTCGTGGAACTTATCATATTTTGGCGTTTAATTCGATATTAAGGTGCGAAATCTTTGAATTGACATTATTTTCTTCAAATTAAATTCAAGAAGATCCACAATGTTCAAAGCGTTCTTCGTATATTTGATATTTGATTCAAATCAAATCAAATCATATATTTTTGGTATTTGATTCAAGATTAAGGTAAAAAGTCCTTGAATTGGTGTTATTTGATATCAAATTTAAGGAGTTATATGGTGTTCAAAGCATTTATCACGAAACTTATCAAATTTTAAGATTATATTTGTAAGAAAAGAACCAGAGAATTAAATTAATATTGAATCCACAATTGACAAGTTTAAATTTCATTTTTTTTGTATTAGTTTTTCTTATCTTGTAATTTGATTTATTGTAGATAAAGAAATTTACGATTACACATATCAACTCAATAATTAGGCTAATTCTTCTTATCATTCGCTTGCAGACAAGTTGCTCTCGTGGTTGTACTAATGCTGACTATCATAGTTTTTCACTTCTAAATTTAATTCAAAATAAAATAAAAATTTATAATGTAAGAAGTCAAGACGCTGGGAAGTGTAGTACTCTCAAACCATCATCTTATTTGGTCTTAATTTGTGATTAGTCACGGTATAACTTGATTCATAGAATTATTAATTGAGATTCATAATCAATTTTTTTCACAGGAGTGTCGCTATAAGCTTATGATATCAAAACAAATAATTTTCCTGAAAAGTTTTCTAATGATGAGGAGACTAATTTTTGAAATTTTAAAATCAACAAAGTCCTTTTTATTGTATCGTGTCAATGTGCCAGCATGTACTGAATAAAATGAATATATATATATATATATATGTATTAAAAAGCAACTAAATCTTCATTGACATGCATTATTTTTATAATTTAAAAGATACGAAAAGAACAATCAATCTAAACAGTAATATCTTTGGCATGATCATGGAATTTGTTTTTAATTGAAAAAATAAAACATTTACATTGAGTCATAGAGTGGTCCAAAAATGCCTCACATGATATATCAAATTGAAATTTATCTGCAATGAAAAGTAACAAACTCCCGGATAAGTTTTACAATTAATTTAAATTAATAAAACTTGGCAAAATTCAAATTGATGAATTAGGTGAGCCCCTTGGTAGCTCATGACACCTGTATTGCTCCCTGTTATGCCCGTCTAATCCTACAACAACTCCAGTCACTTGTTGATCTCTGAGCAGCCATTTTTTTTTTTCTTTGTCCTTGTCTCGTTGTCTCCCCTCAATTGCGCCGATTTTTCCAACCCCTTTACGTTATAAATAGTTAATGTAATTCCCTGGCTCAACTTACAGATAATAAAAACCAAAAGTTTTTTCATCAACAATATATATATTATTTATCTATAAGTATATAAAAATATGAATATCCATGCTTTTTTTGAATACTAGTTCCGCGTACGACCCGACATAGTCTCAAATATCCGTCGTTTTCCACGCACTTCCCCCTCCCAACAACAACTTGAAAATCATGGCCTCCTCTCTCCAAAAACCCTCTTATTCTTCTCTTTATAAAGTCTTGCAACAAGAGTTCAATTTGCTGACATAGTTTTGGAAGAAAAAATATGAGCGCTACTACCACTAATACCATAAACTACGACAAAATCAGCAAGAAATGCTGTGGCATAAAGGGCTTTCGTCTGAATCCCAGAAGATTTTGTGTCCAGAGGCTGCGCACCAAGTTCCTGTATCTTTTCGGGCTTTTCAGGAGATGGAAGAATTCTTACAGGAATGCTCTGAGACTTCTGAGAAGAAACCTGGTAAGAAGAAAAAGCAGCAGCAGCAAAAGGGAGAGGGATTTAATTGACAGAAGTATTAATGAAAGGGTGTATGTATATTCTTCTGCCGGGATAAGATCAATGAGACACTCCAACTCCTTCTGCTCGGAAGCCATAGCAGATTGCCTGGAATTTATCAAGAGGAACTCTGTTTCGATAGATGATGAGAGCAAGCCAATGCTCAAACAAGAATAGGAAGGTCAAACAGAATTTTTGTACTGCATATGTAAATAATAACGAGATATATACCAGTTAGTTTCTCTTCTTCTTCTTTCTTTTTGAAGTATTGTTTTCTTTATTGATCTGTTTTTATTTTTCTTCTTTTAAATTTTTTTTTTGGGGCTTGTAAGGATGGATGACCAAGCAGCATGAATTGGAATGATGATTTTCCTTTTTTCCGTGTTCTTGTGTTTTATCTTTCCCTGGACAGACAGAGTTCTGCTGTATTTTGTCGTGTGTCTCCTCCTAAAGTTTGGAGACGCCATTGACTTTTCGGGTCCAGACAAGAGAGAAATTGTGACAATTTGATTAGAGGTTTCTTTTCCTTTCTTGGCTCATCAATCTCAGAATTAAGTAGAAATGATAATGTGTTATTCTCAAGTATTCATTTGAAATTGTTGAATTGTAATTTTGAGCACCTAACCCCTTGTCCCGTTTGAGGCTTAATTGGGGCAGATGGAGAACAAAATACTTCAATTGTGCTGTTCCTGTACGCACGTACGTACGCACGCTGAATTTCGTGACAATGTGTGTTTGAGAATAAAAGAGTTGGTCACCGACTACCAGCGGATGATAATAAGTGCTAATTGATGGTTTCCATATTTCGAACTTCTTTGGAGGACAGGGGACTCCAAATTTAAATGGCATGTTGCTTGTATTACAGTGTTCTCTCCTTATTTCCATAAACTTTTGCAATTTTCAAGTACTGTCCGACCAAACCGACTTTATGTGTGGGGGTTGTTTTGGACTGCTTCGAAGAAAACATTTTTAGTAAGGGAATATTTGGTTATGTTTTTTATTTAATTTTATTATATGTTTTGGAAAAATGAATTATTAAAGAATGTAAAAGTTATTTTTGGTATGTTGTTTATGTTTTGGGGGAGATATTTTTTAATGTAACTATCAAATTAATGTCTTTTTGTTGGATTTTTGAAGTAAAAAATAATAACTAAATATATATAATGTATATATAATATATGTATATATTGAAAACGTGTGTTTTTGAGAAAAAATGAAGATATATTTGGTTATATTTTTTAAAATAATGTTGTTCCAGGAAAACATAAGTAGACAAGCCTAAATGTTTTTAGGGAATGAATTGAAAAATGTGAACTTTTTCTGTAGAGACATTTATGTGTGTGTGTATATATTTATATATTGTTTTATGTATCTTTAACTTTGTTGGAATAGTGATATCATATCAAAATTTTAAAATATTATATATTGTCATTATATTAGTATTATAATTGAAATATATATAAGAAGATAAGGGCAAATGCGTAAATATATATATGTATACTTTTATTTATTTAATAATTTAAATATTTATAAAAATAATTACGTTTAAGCATATAACAATTGGAAAGGATAGATGTATTTTGGGAAATAAAACTCTGAAAAAATTAAGTTTTTAAATATTTGATTATTTATGATCATCCAAATAAATAATATTACACGTGACATTCTATAAGCGACAAGACAAGATTTTAATGGAGTTAATTGCTAGTATTTATTTTTCATCATATTTAACGGGTTTTGAAATGGTATGAATTTTAAATCAATCATAGTGAATATGCTGAGTTATTATGCATCTTAAATCTTTTGGCATTAATTTTGAGTTTTATTTTAGTTTATTACTGTGAATTTCAAATTCAGTTAACACAGAAATCAATTAAAATGTTGTTAAGTTTAAATCATCTTCACATATCCAAAAATTCTTCAATAAAATGACCACCATAATTAAGAGTCTTGAATTATATATATATATTTTGCGTACTATATGCCTCATGTAACAGCAATCTTGGGAAGTTCACAGTAGGTGTGAATAAAGGAGCTTTTAAGAAGATAGAAAACATTAGAAAAATAAAAATGAGGATACAAAAGATTGCGAGCCACCTAACCTGACCCCTATCATTTGACTCAAGACATTTCAAAGGAAGATTAAGAAAAAGATGGTGAGCCAAATTAAGTTAGTAAACTTCAAGTTGAAAAAAAAACCCCACTTCATACGTTTCATATTTCAAAATTTAGGAAAGCAGTTTACTTGTCAAGATGTCCCAACTTGACAATAATCATCACCGTTTTATTTTTACAATTGCTTAAATTGCACCATCATCATCACTTTTTTCATTTCACACACGCACACACATTTAAATATATGACCTTTTCGTGGGAGGAAAAAAAAGAAAGAGAGAAAGAAAGAAAGAAAGAAAAAGTATGATGGTGATGTGCCTGAATTTGCATTAGAAACAAGTGAATCATTGTTTGTATTAAGGAACAAACTAGCTAGTACAATCCCACGTCCGATAAATGTAGTATGAGATTTTTGGACATTTTAGGATATAGATAACAAAAAAAAAAAAATAAATAATAATAATAATAATAATAATAGAGAATTAGTTAGGGATGTGGTAATGGGCGCATTCTTTGAGTAATAGCGATGGTTCAAAGTGAACATTTTACAGTGGCAAAAAACCTTTTTAATCATACCTAAGAAAGGTTACTATGTTAATGGCTCCTTCCCTATCTTTCTCTAATTTAAAAAAATAAAGAAATAGCTAGGACTACCCACCCGATGATTATGCACAAAAACCACATCAATGTGCAAGAAATGTGATTAACTGCGGTTGCATTGTTGGCGGTCAAAGACATGCTTCACGCCTGGAAATTCCGGCGACATAGAATATGTTGGGTGCCATGCCCAGACGGCAAAATATATCCACTTCCTCCTTGTTTTCATTTTTCTTTTTTCTTTTTTCTTTTTTTGGTTGTTGAAAGCAAAATATATTAGCTAGTTGCCCTTTGAATATTAGCTAATAACTTTTTGGTATTTTTGTTACGGCTGGTGATCTGAACGATTAACATTTGGTAGGCCATGCTGCTGTATGAAGTATTTTAATATTAAAATCATTGTACATGATCTTACGCGTAATCTACACATATATGGCTAATTAAATTTAATATTATTTCTGGCAGCTCAAAAATTAATAGCGATAACTAATGCCAAATAAACAGAAAATAATGTATGGCAGGATGAAGTATTTGTTTTAAAGCGTTAATCATGCTATCATTAAATATTCAGTTAAAGTGAGAGTTAAATAATGTCACATTTTTTCATTATGTGACAAAGTTCAGGTACGTGGAAGTCAAAATTAAAATTCATAGTCGTGGAAACGCAGGCATCTCGGGATGTGGGAATAAAGTTGTTGAGTTGTGAGGGCAATTCAGTCATTATATTCTAAATTTAGCGGTCCATTCCCAAATTTTAGAGTCTATAGCGTATGGCATCAAGTTATGTGCTTTACAAGCCTACAGCAGGAATTCGGAAATCATCCCGAACAACCACATGTGTAATATTATAATAGCAATTTTACGCATAACGCCATATTTTTAAAACTGTCACTTGTACTGGTGTAATATAACTTATAAATATCATTATTTTATCTTGAAGTATCATTAATAAAGTACAAGAAAAAAATGTATTAAATGACATTTACATGTTGAAACATAGAATAAATACACATATAAAAGTGCCACAAAAATTTCTTTAAACAACGTCCTAACATGCCATAAAAATATTAATGGATGTTAAAATATCATGAAAAATGTGTTACATCAAACATTAAAGCATTACTAAGCATTTATTTGATACATTTGAAATAACACAATATATACAAATCATTGCATTCATCACAAAAATATACTTTTGGAATACTTCAACTTCTCAAAATATTTGTCAATCATTAACTTATAAAATGTCATATTCCAAGCCATAAGCTTGTTAGATGGGAAACTTCTCTCCAAACTTATGGAGTGCATCATGAAATTAGGTTATAATCCATTTGCCCAAAATTGATATCCAATTAATGTACACACTACAAGAACAAAATGATTTTAGCAATTATTGTTAATAGTTGCTAAGAGCAAAGAAATAGTTGCTAAAGTCTATAGTGACCAAAATAATGATGGTCACTGGTATTCACGACAGAACAACTACTAAAAGTGTCCAGCGACAAGTTATTAATTTGGACGTTGAAGGTATATGTTCAATTACCATCTAATAATGGTTAGTAAAGATGGAATAATTAGCAATAAGCTTTTGGCGACTACATTGCAACAACAAAGCATAATTGCTAAAGAAAATCTTTAAGCGGCAAAATCACTAGTTGCGATAACTTTAATATCATTGCAGGACTTATTAAACTTATATGATTTATTAACCAAAAATGTAGCTAGTAGTCGCTAATATATATATATATATATAGACACATATAGATATTACAAACCAAATTCTTTTTCCAACCAATTAGTAGGTACAAAAATAGCTTGAAACGATTGCTGATGTGTACTCAATAATTTTTCATAATGAAAAAGAAGATTACATCATAGTTTTGATTTGAGCCATGATAAATAATGAGGCATTTGCTCCCTTTGTGTCATATAAAAAAGAAGCCTAAATCTAATATCACTTCACATCTATAAATTGAGGTTGAGCACCAAAAATTCCAAATGAGCCAACCATCTATGCAATGCTACACAAAATATGTGCAAAAGAATCTGCAAATTAAAATTTGAGGCCCTATAGGTAGCAAAAGAAGATCAAGTAGCTTGATCCTCTTAATGTCCAAAAAGATCTAGTAGCAAGGCCAAGAGCATACACGGAATTTCTACCAGATTCGGCACTAGGACAAGCTCCACACCCAAGGTGAAAGCAACAACTATATGGCGAGGATAGGTAACTGGCTATGCGGCTTCAACAGCATTAAGGAAAATACTAGTCATAAGGATCATCATAAATTCAACTAAGAACCAGTAAGAATTGTCCCAAAAGAACACACGAAAACTAACTAAGAATAGCCATCAAAAGACCAAAATGTAGAATAGATTCCCATAAATGATAACCAGTCTGTAAGCAGAGCCTATAGAAATGGTTCATTTAAATTTGAAGTAAGGTATATTTAGTTCCTCCATCCTTAGATTGGCAATACCTTTCTTGGGAGTTGGTGACCCTCCAAAACCTCAACTTTATTGCCAAGCAAGATCATAATTTCTAGCTTTCATGCCATTATAGTCCACTTCCACCATCACTCAAATTCCAGCAAACTAGCAAATCTAATGTCAATTTATATTTTTTTTTATCAAGGCCAAGCCTCAAGCAGCATTATTTATTCAGCAACAGCAACAACATTTTCCAATAATAGCAGTAGCATTTTTCAATAGCAGCATCATCATGGTTCAATCACAGCAAGATTCTTTAAATTTTCACAACATTTTTTCAACAAGCAAAGGTTGTCCATGCTAGGAACCAACTTCCCAAAAATGTTGCACAACAAAATTCTGTGCCTCTATGTGGAGCTACAGCAAGCTCAACTTCAAAAGTACTAATCCTCATTGCATCAAATTTGCAGCAATTAAATCAATCTTAGTATCATATTTCATGCTTAACTAATTCCCTACATAATAAATCGCATCATCATTAAAATAGCCATGCAAAGTTCATGAACATAATTTTTGTATAGCAACAAATTAAGCTCTATACAATATAAAGTTTTTCAGCTAGAAATGAAATGTGATTAAAACAATAAATAGAGATGATATCAAATCAATAATAAATAAATTATTTCTTTCGAATACAAATATTATTAAATCCATAATATTTGTAACTCGGACCCATCTTGGCATAAATAAAGATAAATAACTAGAATAGATAGGGTGACTATTGAGGAATTTATTTCCTTTGAAATTATTAATCTCTGACTTCTATTATGCTACTACCAGTTCAATAGTAGATGCACCTTCATTATCCTCAAGTCCACAGTTTCTTGACCAGTGATTGTGCCATAACAATTGTATCTCCCCAATCGAAACCTACTTTATCAATTTAATAATCATCAATATTCACATTCTCAAGTGGCATTCAACTAGATCAAGAGAGAGAGAGAGAGA
>JACGDI010005765.1:941012-963449 GCA_014898725.1 Jacaranda copaia
AGAGAGAGAGAGAGAGAGAGAAGCTTTCACAAATCTATTGACCAAAATAGTTTAACTTTATGCTATAATGTAATTACTTTATTTAAAAAAATATATAAAGAGTATGCTATAACATACATAATGAAAGATCCTCGAAAGATCATCTTTATGCAATATACACTGGATCCAACCACTAAACTTCCTTCCTATATATTCGAATAATTCTACATAGCATCAATACAAGCTTCCAATCTCCAAGTGATTGAAAGAGATGGCATACTCAATTCTCTAAATGCTTAGTAAGGCATGTATTGCTTAGCATCTCACCACCCCATCTAAGACCAACATAGGTGTAACAACAAATTTTCTTTTCTACAAAAAATCAAAATTACAAAACAAGTAAAAAATTGTACAAATAAATTCAAAATAAATCAATCAATCAACTATGGATTCTATCTCTAATCTAATCTTCTGATTCTTTCCTTCCAAATATGATCCTGAATCTAATGAGTTTCGTGAAAAATGCTTTAAACATCGTGGATCTCCCTTAAGTTTGATTTGAATGATAATAACACCAACTCAAATGCTTTACACCTTAATCTTGAATCAAATGCCAAAAATATATGAGTTCTGTGAAGAACGCCTTTAACGTCGTGAATCTCCTTGAATAAAAAAAATGTCAATTCGAGGCTTCGCACCTTGATATCGAATCGAACTTAAAACCTATATGAGTTTTGCGAAGAACGCCTTGAACATTGTGGATCTCCTTGAATTTGGTTGAGAGAATTACTAGACTCTTTCCAAGTTTCTCTCATCTGCTGAAATTTTTGTGTTGTGTCAAATGAGCTAGAATCACCCCTTTATATAGGTGCTTGAAGAAAGACTTCTAAATTGGCATGAATCCTTCAAAGGTTATCCTTTTTATAAGATAATATCAAATATTAAGAGATAATTTGGGATGTATTTGATTTGATAATATCAACATTAAAAGATAATATCAATATAAAATATCTTTGATTTGATTGGTCTGTGGATGCTGACATTTCATCTTTGACACGTGTTAATACTTGATTTGAATATAAAATAAATACTAAATTATTAATTAAAATTAACTATTTATCTTTTGAAATTATATTTAATATATACCAAAATTTAAATAGAAAATTTTAAATTAATATTTAATAGATATTATTTTCTATGTGTTGCCTCCCAATTGATCCAAAATTTAATATGTTTACAAATGTCCCCACTTCAAAGCTTGGCAAAGGGGTGCAAATTAATTCCAAAAGAGATTAAACTTGAAGTATTTGAGAGTTCAATAATATATGTGGGCCAAACAAAAGCCCATCTCAAAAATTAACATGAGAAGCCCAATATATAAATATTTTCATAAAACTATATCTAGCAATAAGATTTGCTTAACTTATATATATATATAGATATAACAAATCCTCCATAAGTCTTAAAGTCACTGTCATTTATGCTTTTCCAATTAGGAAACAGTAACTTTTTTCTTCTTTTTTGCATAGCCCGTCTAAATTCAAACGCAAATTTTTCTTTCTTCAAATTCTCATGGTCCTACAATCTTATCAATTTTTTCCAATCAAATTAGATTACAATGCAAACTACGCCTGGTTGAACAAAGTCCCGGTTTTCATCATGTTGCTCATCATGTGAAAACAATCCATTTGCACAAACCAACAATATGCTTGGATTGAGGATAAATCTCAACAAATAATTAGATTTCAAAATCATTCTCCAAATCTTTCCACCTCTCAATCTCAAAAAGAATTTAGTATTTGTCTTCTTCTTGATTACAAACTCTTCCCAACTACAACTTCGTCCGATTTGCCACCTAATCTCCATTTAAATTGGAAGACTTTGGTCAGAACCTCTATAAAACGTAAAGCTTATGGCTTGTAATTCACATACAAGTAACCAGTGATTTTACATGGGTATTCATCTATGTTTTTTTTCTCTTATTTCTCTCTTTTTCTTTTTCTTTATTGATCATGCCACCCACTTTTTGATTTCTATATGTTGCTTCCAGAAAAGGTTTCAAGAACACAATCATAAGCTCGATCTATTTGCCGGGTCCTGTAGCCATTAGTAATTTGTGATTTTGCCTTGGTAGATTGACCTTCTTGATTTTTTTATCCTTTCACCCATAGCTCATGCATCTTTTGTGTTTGACAGAATGCCTCTATGAACACACACTATTATTTTGAATTCTCCATCAACTTATTTCTTCATCAAGCATTAATCATGACATCAATTATTTATCTTTCTTTCATTCTTCACATCAGTCTTCTTTGAATACATCTTTTCTTCTTTCTTTTTGAACAAATAGATTAACTTTTCTCATGTCCTTGTAGATTACACCATGGTTCACTTCAAAGATGTTTCAACTAGCGTTGGAGTACAACACTTAATTATCCTTAATAAAGAGAATCGATCTATGGAGAAAGGCACACTTTTAACTACTTATAATTCTCTTATTGGAAGATATGCAGCAAAGTGGCCACAACTGACTAATTCCCTTCATACCGAGGAGTGGTCTGGGGAGATCAAAACTTTCAAGGTGTGGGCTTTAAGGATAACTCATCATTGTCCTCCAAATGAATTAATTTGCCATCAACAATCAAAAGAATCAATTCTTTTGCCAACACAGTATTATTGAGGCAAAAGCCAAGTGGGGAGAAACTCTTTAATTTAATGGCGAATTCCATTATATCAAAAGATACTAGAAGTAGGTTGAAGATGTCCTTAGCCAATATAAGCATAAGTTGATTGCTGCAAAAGTATATGGTCCAGTGTATATATGATCGAAATCCTGAGATTATCAAAGCATTTTGTGAGGCATGGTGTCTACTTACAAATGCTCTTTTCACTTTCTTTGGAGAATTATCCATGTTACTGTAAGATTTATACAATCTTGCAGGCCTCCTTATGATGGGAATTTTTTAAGATTAAGTGATTTCTTGTGCCAAGGAGCTTACTAGCGTTGACGAAACATGAAGTAAATTTATTCTTAATTCTTGCAAATACTTATTTCAAGCTTATCATTTACTTCAAATGAGTGCCCATGGAGGCCAACTTTCCCAAGTTACTATGGCGAAATGGGTGAAGTATTGGTCTAGGAAGGTCATAAAATATCATCAACCACTACAACGCAAAGAGAAAAAGATGGTCCAGCCCAAATTAACTCATAATCGTCTTGGCGATTTTGGCATTCATGGAGAATGGTCTACTCCAGAGAAGGTATTATTTTTTAAAACTTGGGATTCTTGGGAACTTGAGAGAATAACATATTTGGCGGTATATTTGGCTTGTTGGCTTTGCCCATTTGTTCTTCCTACCAATGATGTCGATTCAATATGTCTCAGCACTTTCAAGATAGCATGCATCATGGCTACCGATGGAAGGTTAGTTATGCTATTCCAAATTTAGCTAGCATCTACAATAGTTTGAATAAAATTTCAAGTTTTTTGAGGTCGAGTCATGTCCATTCTTTTTTTTCTATCCATTTTGTTTACGCTTGGTTGGTGCACTACTTCAAAACACATTATCAAGTTTGCCAAAGAATATGCGACCCCAAACTGGCAATTTATTCTAGCAAAAGAGGTGCAAAATATTATGATCCAAAGGAGGCCCGTAGGAGAATTCACAAAGGGGATTTTATTTCCTAGACTTGCACCATGATTACCAAAGACAAAAGACTTCCATATATTAATGATGGCAAAGCTAGAGAATTGGAGCAAAAATACTTCATTGCTATTCACTCAAATTATCTTTCTTTGCGGCAAGGCAACTATTTTATTATTGAACCTTATTGTCCTCATTGCTTTAGTTGTCAGTTTAGATATTATCAAGAAATTCATGGAATTCTTGCTCACGACATTCGCATAGCCAATTTGGATGAAGGACTTCGCTATTGGCGCTTATGCACTTTTCATAATTTTATGTCTACAACATGGTTTCCTTTTGTGCTCCCAAATGCAAAAAAATTCTCTTCAAATGCTTACAAAAAATGGTGGACTAAAATTCATGGAGATTACTTTGATGAAAATATTGCACAATTACTCAACTTGAAATCAATCAAAATTTCTTTTAAGGACAAGGATCATGATAAAGAGGATAGACCACCTGCTCAAACTATTTAAAATCTTCCCAACTTAGAAGATATTAAGCCTCCAAAAGAAAAAAGAAGGAATCCTTATCCTTTAAAAATGAGCAGCAGTAGTAATGTAGATTGTCATTGGAAAAGGCTTAAAAAGGGTCCCAAATCTCCAAAGCCAAGTGATTCTTTGCCAACAGAGAACTTTGCTGAAGAGGTTATTTTCTTTTCTTCATCTTGTTTTCCTTCTTTAAATAAACCCCATTTTGGTCATTTTCTCACTCAAATCATGTAACATTTTAGTTGGAAAATGAAATTATTAATGTTGATGAAGATCAAACATCCCAAGGTAGCTGAGGACCAATCATGGGACTCAACTTATTGGTTATGAATGCTCCAATTGGCACAACTCTGCGAAATGAGGCACTCCATAATATGAAAGCTAAACAACCATCTTCTTGTGCTCTAGTCTCATTATTTGAAGGTGAGAAATTTGTACTTAAATCTCCAAAAAGAGTATCTTCAAATGTTGTGGGATGGCCTTCGCAAAAGAATAGCAATTACTCTACTTGATTCCATCTCATCTATCAAGGATAGTGTTCAATTTGTGCTTGAATCAATGAGGGGATTCAGCAAATTTGATATCTCCAATGTGGAAGAATTATTACAAGTACTTTTTGACAAGGTTGCTACTTATGATGAGGCAAAGTTAATTCTTTTGAGAAATCATCCAATGAAATTTTTGCACAACAACTAGATGAGGCCAAAAGCCATCTCCATTATGCTCACACTAGAGAAAGCAAAGAAATGAACCAATCCACCCAAGAAGAGTTGGAATGTGTTGGAAAGGAGCTTGAAAAATTGAAGGAACGCAAGAAAAACTTGACTTCATCATTGAAATGCCAACAACTTCTTCAAAGTGCTCAAGCTAAAATTCATGAGATTGAAGAGGAATTACTGCTATCAAGAATACTTCTCTACTGAATAATAAAGTGGTTGGAAATTTGCGAACTTCAAAAGAACACTTGGAGGCTGTCTAGGAAGAATTGAAGAATTTGAGTCCTTTTACTTGAAATTTGTTTAGGACTTTTTTTTTTTATTGGCTCTTTGCCCTTTTTTTTTTCAAAATAAACTATGCTACATTTATTATTATTGTTTTTGAGATTACATAATAGAAGATATCTTTCTTTTCTATCTTGCAATCTTTTAATTTTTTTTTTTTGACCAAACAAAACTACTACTCTTTCCTTTTCTTTTTTTTTAACTCAAACAACTAAACTATATTATATATAACTAAAACAAACTTAGACTTAATAAAAACAACTAATTTCTTTTTAACTTAAAAAAATACAAAAATAACTAATTTTTTTTGACTTAAAAAAAGACTCTAACTCAATAAAAAAAGAAAAAACTCTAACTCAATAAAAACAACTAAACAACTTTTTTTTTCTTTTTTACTCAATAAACTAATTAACTCAAATGAATAAAAATAACTAAACTATTTTTATTTTTATTTTTTTAACTTAATAAAAACAACTAAACAACCTTTTTTTTCTTTTTTTAATTAACTCAAACTAATAAAAACAACTAAACTATTTTTTTTCTAACTTAAAAAAAAACTCTAACTTAATAAAAATAGCTAAATAATTTTTTTTTTTTACTCAAACTAATAAAAACAACTAAACTATTTTTATTTTTATTTTTTTAACTTAAAAAAACTCTAACTTAATGAAAACAACTAAACAACTTTTTTTTAATTAACTCAAACTAATTAAAACAACTGAACTATTTTTTGCTAACTTAAAAAAAAACTCTTACTTAATAAAACAACTAAATAACGTTTTTTTTTCTTTTGTAAACAAAGAAAAAATATAATTTAAAATAAACTCATGACTGAACTTAGAGAATATCTAAGTTGTCTACATACCCAATAAAGAGATCAAATCATTATGTAGTTCAAAGAAAACAACATTTTGGAGAGGGGCACCGTTCACAGTTTATACTCATGTGGCCCAGCAGTATTCATTGCTTAACCACCTTGGATTAGGTTGGGTATTTGATAATTTAACCACATAAAATACCTTTAGTGGGGTAAGTTAGCAATTTATTCACATGCACTACCTCAATGGAGTAAGTTAACAGTTTAACCACGTGCACTACCTCTGGTGGGTAAGTTGTCAGTTTAACCATTTGCACTACATTTGGTACGTACCATTCAAAGTTTATGCGGGTCATGAGTAACATGCATTTTAAGCTCGTGCGCCAAGGAGCAACATGTAGTTTAGGCTTGTGTGTCAAGGATATATCTCCCAACTTTATGCATAGTAGTGCTTCAAGAACTTCCCATTTATAGGGCCAATTCTTAATCCATCTTCAACAACCAACTTACATGCACCATTTGTATAAACTTCTTTGGCAACATAAAGACCATCCCATTTTGATGTGAACTTATTCCCAGTCCGATGAGTCGTGATGATGGGTCTTCTCACAATGAGCACTAAATCACTAACTTGAAAAGATTGTGATCATACTTTCTTGTTAAATGCCCTGGAGAGTTGAGCTTGATAACACTCAAGTCTTTTTTGTGTTTCCAATCGTTTTGCATCAAGGGCCTCCAATTCTTTAGGACGTAGGCATGCATTTTCTTCCTTAGGCAATTCTTCTTGTATGGCTATCCTCAATGAAGGAATTTATTGTTCAAGGGGTAACACGAGTTCAATGCCATCAACTAATAAATGTGAAGTTGCTTATGTTGGTGTTCTATGAGTAGTTCGATGTGCCCACAAAGCTTCTCCAATTCTTTCATGCCAGTCTCTCTTTGACTTTGAGACTACATTTTTCAACAA
Source organism: Jacaranda copaia (assembly GCA_014898725.1). Lineage (NCBI taxonomy): Eukaryota > Viridiplantae > Streptophyta > Magnoliopsida > Lamiales > Bignoniaceae > Jacaranda > Jacaranda copaia. The sequence continues at coordinate 947,955 of JACGDI010005765.1, forward strand.
ATTACATAGAGTTTTATTGAATGCCACAACAAGACAATTAGCCGCAGTATAATACATAGAAGACTTGCTTTGCTTAAAATTGAACTTCTGACTAAGTTTATCTATCAAACTATTACTAAAGGGCTTTCCATTATCAGTGATTATGTATCAAGGAGCCCCATAGTGATATATGATGTTGATGCAATAAAGTCAGTAATATATTATGTATCAAGGAGCCCCATAGTGATATATGATGTTGATGCAATAAAGTCAGTAATATTTTCTTTCTTTACTTCTTTGAGGGTTACTGCTTTAGCCCACTTAGAGAAATAATCTGTTGCAGCTAAAATATTCAAGTGTCCAGCTAATGACTTTGCCATGGGTCCAACCACATCTAACCCCCAAGCATCAAATGGCCATGAAGCAACAGTTAGATGTAATGGCTTAGGTGGTTGGTGAATGAAATTTGCATGAAATTGGCAAGCTTGGCATCTTTAAGTATAATCTATGCAATCTTTGATCATTGTTGACTAGTAGTAACCTAATCTTTTTATCCTAAAATGTAATTTTGGACCTTACTAGTGAGCGCTACAAACTCTAGAATGAGCTTCTTCCATAGCTTGGATAGCTTCATCATCACTTAAATAACGTAAGAAGACTCCATCAAATAATCGCCTATAAAGTACAGCTTTGTAATAGATGAAGCAAGCGACATGGCGTTGGATATTAACTCTTTGACGTAGATCATCTGGTAACTTTTTATTCTTCAAATAGTTCATGAACTATTGGCGCCAATCTTCTTTCTCTATTTTGAATACTTGAACAACATGGCTTTTACCTTCTTCACAATTCTCATCCTTAAAGATTGGCTATACAACTCAACTTTTACATATTAGGATTCTCACTTCATTTTTGGGTACAGCAAGTGAAGAGACTAATTTAGCTAATGCATCAGCTTGCTTGTTTTTCTTTCTTGGCATATGTTCAATTTCTATATCCCTAAGCCATCTAATGAGCCTTTTTTGCATAATTAAAGTATGGAAGTAATTCAGGCTTCTTGACTTCATATGTTCGAAGCAATTGATTGACCACCAACTTAGAATCTCCATAGACTTTAAGGTGCAATTGTTTTATGTCAACTACCATTTCCAACCCAAGAATAAGAGCTTGATATTTTGCAACATTGTTGGAACAATTTTCAGTTATAGTGAAGAAATATGGTAATACTTCATCATTAGATGTGATGAATACCACTCCAGCACCAACTCCTTCTATGTGGGATGCTCCATCAAAGTACATCCTCCAAGGATATGTAATTTCAACCACCAAGATATTTTCATTAGGTAGATCATTAGATAAATCCCACTCAGCAGGGATGGGGTGATCAACGAAGAAGTTAGCCAAAACTTGTCCTTTTACTGCCTTCTACAGAGCATAGATGATTTCAAATTATTGCAGCAAAAGGTACCATCTTACGAGTCTATCAGAGAGGACATGTTTTGACATGACATATTTTACTAGATTTGCTTTTGAGACAAGATAGACAGTATGAGCTTGAAAGTAATACTTCAACTTTTGAATTGCAAAAATTAGAGCCAAACATATTTTCTCAATTGGTGAATATTTCAACTCATTTAGTATCATTATTTTACTTAAGTAGTACAAAGCATTTTCCTTTTCTTCATCATTCTCCCATGCCAAATAGAACATTCTTGACCAGCAACATAAAGAATTAGTGGATATCTTGGTATTGGTGCGACCAACACAGGAGGTTTCAACCAATAAGTTTTTATGCTTTTAAAAATATTCCTACAAGCTTCATCCCACTCAAATGAAATGCCCATCTTTATAAGATGACTGAATGGTTGACATCTACTAGGTAAATTTGATATGAATCTCCGCAAATAAGCTAACTTTCCTTGCAAACTTTTAAGTTCATGTATGTCTCGAGGTTCAGGCATTTTTAGAATTGCATCAATCTTTGCTTATTCTATTTCTATGCTTCAATGACGAACAATGAATCCTAGAAATTTTCCCAATGTAACACTAAATACACACTTTAATGGATTTATTTTGCATTGATATTTTCTTAAATGCTCAAAAACTTATCTCAAATCTTGTAGGTGATCATTTTGCCTTTTGGATTTAAAAACCACATGGTCAATATAACATTCAATATTCTTATGAAACATATCATTAAAGAACTTCTGCATTGCTCTTTGATATATGTGGCACCAGTATTTTTACTCCAAACGACATTACTTTGTAGTAGTATATTCCTTTTGAAGTACGAAATGTCATCAACTCCTCATCTTTTGGTGACATGCATATTTGGTTATACCCTGATGACCCATCCACAAACGATAGTGCATCATACCCTGTGGTAGCATCAATCATGAGTTCTACAATGGGCAATGGAAATCATCCTTAAGATAAGTACCATTCAAGCCCCTAAAGTTAACACAAACTCAAATTTGACCAATTTTCTTTCTTACTGGGTCAATGCTGGAGATCTATGTTGGATACTTAACTTCTCAAATAAATCCAACCTCAATGAGCTTATTTACTTCAGCTTCAATCAAAGGAACCAATTTAGGGAAAAATCACCATTGAGCTTGTTTGACTGGATGAGTTCTTTTTTTAACTGATAAATGATAGACCACCATCTTTACATCTAACCCAAGCATCTCTTTGTATGACCATGCAAACACAACTTTTAATTCACGTAATAACTCAACATATACTTCTTTTTCCTTGGCAGTCAATAAAGTACTAATGTAGATAGGCGTGAATCATTGGTATCACCTAAATTAATCTCTTTCAAATCATCTATAGTGGCTTTAACACCTTTTTCAAACTCACGAGGAGCAGTTTCAGCATTTTCTTCTTCAATCAAAAATTCTTCACTTTAAGTAATATGGTATACTGGCATAATATCCTCTTCCACAGGCTCAATCTTTCTGAATTCCACACATGCCCTTATTTGTCTATCTCTTTTTCTTATATAGACTATTTGCATGATGCTATCTTTTTCACTTATGTAACCATTATTGATAAGCTTAGAGATTTGCTTGGAAAGACGATCTACAACATTTTGATAAGTTGGTCAACTATTACTAACAACAATATGATATGAAGAGGCCACACTTTCTCTATCACTTTTTTCATCAATTTAAGTATGTATGAAGATAGTGGTTTGCAATTTAACCTTTAGGGTCCTACCACATGATATATTCAAAATAGAGCATCGCTTCACACATGAAGGAATTAGACTCCTAAGCTTTTTTGGCTCGATAACCCACTTCAAGAACTTTGACATTTTTGGACTCTGATTTTGGTTGCTTTTATGCTATTGTTTCCCAAGTTTATTGCAAACTGAGATTCATGGGACTTTTTTTTCCCATTTTCATCAAAAACATCATATGTTGAGAAAAATTCTTCCCTAACTATATGAATACTACTGACTCTCTTAATGGGAATGCGGATAGGATTTTGAGGAACAAATCCAGGTCTTGTTCAAAAGCTTTAACACCATGACCTTTCTCCTTCAACATCTTTTGGGTAGTATTAAGCCTATACATTTGCTTAACAAAAGCTTCAGGGGGAAGTTTTCCCAAGATGGAATGTTCTTGCGGATTATACCTAGCTTTGACAAGAAGTTTATAAACTTTTGAATCAAAGAAACTCTCATTTTGAAGCTGCAAAGATTCTTCATGTTTCTTTTCGGCTTCTTGAGATGCACAAACAAACCCTTTCAGTGGCTGAAGGGATAGCTTATTTACATCAAGCTTGGTTAGAGAAAATGTTAATTTCTTCAATGATTTAGATCCTACTAGAGATAACTTACTTTTTACATGATCTTTACTATGACACGTTGGAGTCAAGTCTCTAACCTTGTTTCCTCCATCAAGATCATCTTGCTAGTTGGATTCCTCTTACTTTGGCTTTGGCAGTTTTTATACTTTCAATGTAGTATTTGACATCTGCTAAGTGTGATTCAGCTTCAGTGAAAGGTTTGCTATCTCCAAGAACTTTTTTTACCACACTTTCTCGACAATACTCAAAATATTGGTGCTAAGTAAAGGGAACTACACCATTTTCATATAGCTAAGGTTGGCTTAGAAGTATATTGTATGATATCTTGGCATCTATGACATGAAATAATGCCATTGACAACATATCATCCATCAATAGCTTTATCATTATTATTCCAAAAGCGTTTTACCCCCATTGATTAAATCCTTGGATCATCAGGCGATTATTTGTCAATTCATCTATGGAGATTCCTAAATCATTTAGCACACACAATGGCAAGATATTGACTATAGAGGCTCCATCAATCAAAATTTTATTTATTTTTTGCTCACGAGCATAGTTAGTTACAAACAATGGCCTATTGTGTGGCTTGGAGCCAAGCAACAAATCTTCATCAGTGAAAGTCATTGCCGACATGCTCTCCTCAGTTACATCATGATTTTCCTCATCAAATAAACATACTTCACTAAAGGAAATATCTTCTTCACTTATTGTATAGCATGCAATGTTACTGTCATGATCACCAAGTACATTCTTTTCAATCTTGATAGTAGCATGATTTGAGGTAGCACTATCTTTCTCAAGTGAGATTTTTCCTTGCTGAGTCAACTGTATCACTTTATCTTTGAAAACAAAGTAATCATAGATCACCACCAACCGATGGCATTTGTAATACTTTGGGTCATCAATTCTCCCAGCTTCTCCAGGTAGCTTCATTTCAGGTAATTCAATGAGATTTGCATTTAGTAAATCAACAAATATTCTAGAGACAATAGAGTCAAGGAATGGGTTAACTTGTATCTCCTTTAAAGTTAATTTTCTTTATCCTTTTTCTTGGGAAACATCATTTTTTTCATTTTTTACGATTTATGCCTTTGTATGAAACTTGATGGGTACTACATTCACTGCCATAGCTTCTTTATTTTACGTCTTAGTAAGAGTTTTGCCTCTCTTCTTGAATTATTGCTTTTTTTTTTTAGCTTTACAAAGCTCCTGGATTGGTGGTCCTTTTAGTCTGCTAGTAAATATGCTTAACTTCATATCATAAGCTCGAGTAGCCAACTTTTCAAATGTTTTAGGCTGAATTCCTTGGAGAATATATTGAAGCCCCTAATGTATACCTTGAATGCACATCTCGATAGCTAAAGCCTTGAGACTTAAGTTTCTCCAGTGATTGATATAGTCAATGACTGGTTTTTCTTTCCATTGATAAGAATTTATAAGTTGAATCATACTAACTGTCCTTCAGGTACTGTAGAAGCGATTGAGAAATTATTGCTTTAGTTGCCCCCAACTATCAATTGAGCCTACTTCTAAGTCAGTATACCAATCAAAACCATTACCTTTCAAAGATCAAACAAATTGCTTTACTAGGTGATCTCCTTAAGTCTAAGCATTATTACAAGTTTCAATAATGTGAGCCACATGTTGTTTTGGGTTGCCTTTACCGTCAAATTGCTGAAACTTTGGTGGCTGATAACCATTTGGCTTCTTTAAATTGTCAATCCTTTGAGTATATAGCTTGGAATAAGTCATAAATAACTTAGAGCTTCCTTCAAACTTGACTTTAATAGTTCCCATGATAAACTCCCTTAGCTGGTCAATAGAAATCAGTCCATCAATGGAAACTTATAGTTTCTTTGCTGTAGGCATTTCATTTTCAATTGGCTGTCTTTTTGCAAATATTTCATCTTCACCTTGAGCTTCTATTTGTTTCTCCATCATGTGACTAGTCTTAGCATTGTCCATCTTATTCATCAACTTGTAGATTTGAAAATCTTGCTCTTGGACATACTTAGCTAGGCTCTCAACAATTTTTGTCAAATTAGCAATTTATTTCTCTAAAGTTGTAACACTTGTCACCATTCTTGGTGCTATGCTTGAGGAACTTAAAGTTGAGTGAGGAGTAGATACAACTGATTCTTTTTTGAGTCTCCACCAACTTCATTAATATTAATAGCATGTGGCAATGCCTTGTCCACAACTTCAAGTGAAGGATTTAACTCTGAAGATGATCACGACTTTTTGGACATACTCCTTACGGTAACGCCAACACTTCTTACTCTAGCATTTATAGAATTTGAGGTAGTCATCTTCAATACAATAGTTTTGTTGGTGGTCATGATACTTCAATCTTTGATGAAGAAAATAGATGTGAGGTAGAAATAGTCCCACTGAGCATGCAAAAATTTGTAACAACAAATTTTCTTGTCCATAAAAATCAAAATTACAAAATAAGAAAACATTATACAAATAAATTCAAAATAAATCAATCAATCAACTGTAGATTTTATCTCTAATCTAATCATTTGATTCTTTCCTTCCAAATATGATCTTGAATTTAATGAGCTCTATAAAAAATGCCTTAAACGTCGTGGATCTTCCTTAAATTTGATTTGAATAAAAATAACACCAACTCTAGGGACTCACACCTTAATTTTGAATCAAATGCCAGAAATATATGAGTTCCACGAAGAATGCTTTGAATATCATGGATCTCCTTGAATAAAAATAATGCTAACTCGAGAATTTTGCACCTTGATCTCGAATCGAACACCAAAAATACATGAGTTCCACGAAGAACGCCTTAAACATCGTGAATCTCCTTGAATTTGGTTGAGAGAATTGTTAGACTCCTTCCAAGTTTCTTTCGTCTGTTGGAATTTGTGTTGTGTCAAATGAGCTAGAATCACCCCCTTTATGTAGGTACTTGAAGGAAGACTTCTAGATTGACTTAAATCCTTTAAAGGTTATCTCTTTGATAAGATAATATCAAATATCAAGAGATAATTCAGGATATATTTGATTTGATAATATCAAACATTAAAAGATAATATTAATATCAAATATCTTTGATTTGATTAGTCTGTTGATATAAACACTTTATCTTTGACACATGTCAATACTTGATTTGAATATAAAATAAATACTAAATTATTAATTAAAATTAACTATTTATCTTTTAGAATTAGATTTAATATATACCAAAATTTAAATAAAAAATTTTAAATTAATATTTAATATATTATTTTCATGTGTCACCTCTCAATTGGTCAAAAATTTAATATGTTTACAATAGGTAATTAGTAATTGGCAAATACACATACAAAATAAACTATCCCATAAATAACTACCAGGAGAGTATTTGAGCATAATGTTTGATCAACATTATAATGTTCAAGTTATTATACCTAAACCAATCCCTAAATATATGGTTACAAGGGGTTTCAATTCCTCTCTTTTGACAAAATAATTTTTGTAATTATAGGCATAAAGCTAAAGAAGGTACTATAAGCTTCTATAGCGAGCTTCTCAATTTCGTTTAGAATGCTCTTTTGTGGTTCTTTGCTTTCTAATTTTCAAATCTTTTTAGAGGAATTACCACTCACTACATTTCTCATCTCATTAAAGAAAGCATTTGCATATGCAAAAGCTGTAAATCCTAGGTTTCCTACGTATATCAAGCAATAATGTTTTTTCCTTATAAAATGTGAAAGTAGTTATTGAAGTAAATGCTCAATTTTTCTAGCTAAATTCATCAAATAATATTCATTATTTTATATATGTAAAGGAGGTCTATGATTGTACTAGGAAGTATTTAGTTCATAGTGTAACAAATGCTTCACAAGAAACATAAGTCCTGCCTTACTAATTCTTTGCCTTGAAAAATTGCAAAACAGGCAAGTTGGCTTATTTTATCAAAGTTATGTCGAGCCATTACCTTTCTATCAAATATGGCATCATCAGATGTCACTGTGAAGTTAAGCTCTTTTAGTTGTCCCTCACCTCTATAATAAGTTAGACCAGAATGCTTATATGTGGCCAACAAACTTGCTAAGGGTATATAGAAATAAATTAGTTAATGAGAAGAGTAGCAATTCAAAACTAATGGCTCACTATTTCAAGTTACTATCCACATAGGCTTGAGATGCTGATTCATCGTCAGTACTCCAAATTCTACAAAGGTGTCATCTTTTCCTTCATCTTCTTCATCATCTTTATCATTGTTGTATGTTAGTTAATCGTACTTTTTAGTAATTTCAATTTCTAGTGTAGCTTCATCATTGCCAACTACTGGACCAACCTCTTATACATTATCTTGAATTTGAATATGAGCACAATTTTATTGTTGATATACATCATTTGTATTAGATTCATTTCCATTAGTGAATTGAAGAAATGATGGGTCAAGTAGATGTTAATATTGTACATTTTGAACCACTATCCAATGGCCTACCTAGTTTTGTATTGTTAACATAGAAACCTGAGTTACTTAGTTTGCAAACATATACGGTTCACTTTCACACCACAATTTGTCCACATTTATGCTAGTGAAATCACCTTCTATCTTTACTAGATTATTTCAAGCCAAATCAAACTATTTACATTGAAACAAAACACGTTGAAAGCTAAAGGAATAACTTAACTCAATCACATCTTCTATGACTTTATAGAACTTGATCGTTTTTCCCTTATGCAAGGATTTCATACACACTCAACTATTTTGTGTCACTCGTCGACTTTCTCTTTTTCTAATTAGATACTTTATTTCTTCTAATAATAACCCAACACATTTATTAATACAATAATAAGGACCTGAAGTAAGTGTAAAAAGTTCCGTAGTAGCTTTCAAAAAGTTCAGACATTGAAGTTCTTTAATCTACTATTAACAAAATAATCTGCGTTATAACTTATATACATTAAAGAATTAATCTCCCAATGAACCTAAATTAAATATAAATTTAAGATCTTATTCAATTATATATCAAACCATGAAGCAAATTGTATCATTTATCTTGCCTCCCAACCAATGGGATTTTCTCGCTTAAGTTTTTCTTCATGCTCTCTAAGCAACAATAATAATATAAATTAGTTAACTAATGTTAAATATGATTTTATAAAAAAAACTATAGTTTTCTCAAATACGATTCTATCTCCACACAATTATTTAGAATAAACCAATGCAATGCACTAGTGTAACACCCCTAGAATTTCTACGATTGGTGATAATTTACTTATTACTATTTTCTATTTTCATGAATTTTAATTTATTATTTATTTTTATTTTTAAAAGTATTCAGATCAATTTGTAAATTTTCAAAAACTTGATTGGAAATCTTTTGAAAGTTGTAAGGGTCAAATCGCTAATAAATAAAACTCAATTGAATTAAACCTAACAATGTTTAGGTTTGCATGAAACTTCCTAGTCAACTAGGGGCCAAGGCTAATTTCTTAATGTTGAGGGGACCCAATCGAATAACTAACAAAATTGAGGTGGCCAATGTATAGTTTCAAGAAAATGGATTTTGAAATAACCCAACACCTAAAACCCATCTTTATTTTCACCTTTATTCTTCCATTTTCTTTACCATTATCACACTATCTTCTCTCTCTTTCTCTCACCCTCATAGCAGCCCTCTTTAGAGACAAAACTTCACCACCCAACCCTCACAATCACTCTCCTTATCACCAACAACCCCTAGCCACCACATGCACATACCCAGCACCAGCAAAACTCCACAGTTTTGAAGATTGAAAGTTGACACGAACGGAGGTGGCGGTCTCACGATAGGCCAGTATAAGAGAGACATTCTGGACAAAGCTTTTGAGAGAATAAGTCTTAGGCTTCATACCGATAACCTTGCATAGCAGTGTAACTTAGCGATAGCGATGGGAAATAGAGCTTCAGATGTAGTAGTCAGAAAAGGGTGTTGAGATTGTAGGCTTCAATTGAAGGTCATCATGACTTCAAAATTGAAAACTAATCGGACCATTGGACTTAGGAAGACGAAACGCGTTGGAAGATGGTGGTTTTGTATTTTTTCGGCAGCAATGGTAGCTCCTAGATAGAATCTTTCTGTCATCGCAGTGATTATGGTGGTGTGATCGATTTGTGGTTTTAGGATCTTGATTGTGCATTTCATGGTGAAAGCTTGGTATTATTGAGTTTAGAGTTTTGTTCATTTCTATCATTCAAAGCTTTGGTGATTTTGTATATGACTCTAGATTACACTTAATCACAAAATTGTTACATGCATGAATAATGTTGAATTCTTGGGTTTGAATTTGTATCAAAGCATGACTATTGAGGATTTATTAAGTTATTTGAGTAAAGAAACTACTAAAAGTTTGAAATATGAAACCTAAGTGGAATTAATTGGGATAATTAAATATATGGACCATACCATTTATTCTGAATTGGGATGCCAATGTAAGACTAAATATGTAAATGAGAACTAGTTTGTGTTCTATTATTGAGATTCAATATGAAAATTGGAAATTATTGTGGTAATAACGACTTTATTAGCCCTTTTGGGACATAGTATCATTTAAGCCTAAAACTATCATATTAATTGATTGTTTAGGAAATATGGGCGATTAATGACTTAGTATGATTATTAGGTTTGAATGTGAATTTTGATTATGAATATATTATTTTGGATAAGTGACAAAAGAGTAGGTCACAAGGACTAGTAGACTGCAGTTTGTGGTTGACTTTTTTGAGAAATCGAAGGTGAGGGTTTGCCAATTTGGCATTGTTATTCTATCTATTCTTGTGGAACAAACCCAGTGAGGGTTCGATGTGCTTGTATACGTACTTGTCTCGAAATGTGTGACATTATCTTGTTCTTCCTTAAACTTTGACAATATTAACTTTAAAAAAATTGAGCAATACACAATTTGGATATTCCTAATTTTTCTATTACTCTATATACAATTTTTTGCTTATGTGTTGATGGACAATAAAATTAGTTCAAAAATTGAAATTCACTTGTATGTAATGTCAATATATCATTATTGATTTTCCTTGAAAAGTTTGAGGTAATTTTTATTAATTTAGAATATTTGACTTTATTTAGGCTAATAAAGTAGATAGTAAGTATCACTTATAAGTGTAGACTGGGTTTGTCAAGAGCAATGGAAACTACTAATAACATGAGCAATTTGAAGGCAAATTGGAGTTATGTAATGCCATGGTTGCAACAAATGCATGGTTAATGATCTGATTGAGGATCATTTGCCTCAAAGCTCAGGCAATAATGCATGCATTTTCATTCTATATTAGTTGCAATTGGATATATGCCAATTTTAATGTGTTTGACTTTGTTGTTGTTTCAAGTAGGAAGAAAGTGGTGGCTTTTCCGCCAACAAAAACTTGTAGCAACTCAAACACTCCAAGATCCACAAGTAGACAAGCACTAGTGCACAATAATATCAAAGGTATAAGTAATCTACCTTCTACATTGTTAATGTTGTGAGTAAAAACAATTATTTCTTCAGTTTGTAGCCAAAGTGCCTAGGAAGAGTTTCAAGAGCAACATATGCCCAATATGCTAAATAAAAGTACCGAAGCTAATATGAGAGGTATTATTAACTAAAAACATTTGTATTGGAATTACTATTGTATATTTACTAAAGGGTATGCGTTGTAGAATCAATAGAGGAGACGATTGGTAAATCATCTGATAGTACCAAAGATAACGTCTTATTACTTATTTCTTTAAATTATATTTTTCACATGTTGTTGCAAACAATAAATAATTTGTCTTTTCTTTTTTTATTAACTAAGAGTTTGTGAATGAAAAATGAGGTTGTAGTCTTATTAGAGGGTTAAACACACAAAAGTACACACGCAAATGTAGAGAGATGCCAAAAATTATTATTCCAAAGGGAATTAAAAGACTTGTTGGGGAGCATAGTTCAAAACATGCAACTCAGATTAGGGCCTTGATTAGATTTAAAGCTCCAATGCAAGTTGACGGTTCAGCAAAGGTCTCAGATGAAAGGAAAAGAAAACAAACCTCTTTAGAAAATTGGTTGTAAGTGTTAGTTTTAATTTTTTTTTTCTCACTTTAGTTTATCTTTTTGCTAATATTTTGATTAGATAAATTATATTTGATAAGAGGTTTTATCTTCTAAATGTCAAAAAATAAGATTAATTATGAAATAGAGGAGCCTTATATGGTCCATTATATTTGAAAATCATTTGCCAAATAATACTTCGCTTTTCATTAAATGCCCATGATATTTTCTAAGGATGAAAGCTAAACATGATGTGGTACTAGCTAGGCAAAGTATTTATGAGAAACTTGTCAACCATTGTGATGATTGGCTTGGCTGCTTGACTTTTTGGAGATAGAAAAATTTAAGGTAAATATTGTTGATTATATAATTTTAGTAATAGTAAAATATACTTGGATTTTGTCGAATTGACAAGCAAGAAATCTTGTTAACAGTTTTTTATTTTTTAATATTTATAGAGAATTTCAAAGATCTAGTCAAAAAATTGAACAAAATTGAAGCACACCCATAAATTGGGGACTAAATCTTGTGCAACTAGGGATGTTTACAAGTCGGGTTGGTTTGGATTTAGGGTGAAAATGAATCTAAATCAATCATTTTTAATATTTGAACCCAACCCAAACCAAACTGATTTAGATCAAGTTGGTTTGGTTTAGGTAATCGAGTTCAAGGAAAAAAAAGAAAGAAAGAAGAAGAAGAAAAGGAGGAGGAGGAGGAGGACAAAGCGCTACTTGTTGATTGGCCAAGACATTTGGGATGCCCTTTTGTTTACACTAGAAATCTCAAGATTTTCAAAAGAAGTCCACACAGGCCAAGAAGGATCAAGTTTTTGAGAGTAGAGGTTTCCTCCATAAATTCCATTAGAAAATCCATCAAAAAACATCAAAGGGTGCTTCCATTGATCCTGCAATAGAAATAGATGTCATGATAAACAAACAAGACATGCCTATAATCAGTCAAAAAATTTCCATCGATCAAAATTCGTTGAACATTCAAGATAAAATGGTTTGCAAGGAAGATTTTTTTGATGAGCACAAATTTGTTGGACATTAAGAGATTTTTCAATAGTACTTCTTCCTAAATGAGCTTTTCATATCATTGACGATAATTCGAAGACCTACATCCTCCAAGTAGTTTGTAGGCTTTGCATATCCTAGGTCCAGAATGGTGGCCTTATTGAACCTGTCCCTATTCCTTGCAATGTTAGTAGAAAAAAGAAATTATAGGAGTTATTTAATTGAGCAAGGAGAAATTTTCATAAAGAAACCTTTGGTGTTTCAGGCGATGAAAAGAAAGAGGTTAACTTTATTAGAGAAGATGAGGGTAAAATTGATATTTTCCCTTCAAAAAATCATAACTAGTTGCATACATATGTACATGAGCTACACTAGTGTCCTCAAGGGTAGCCATTGCATTCTTTTCAAAAAACACATGAAGACATTTTGATCTCTTTTATGACGGGGATCTCTTGCTCATTCCCACTTTCAAGGGGAGGGTAAATTAATTATTTTTTTCCGATATAGAAACTTAGTAAGATATTTTATTTAAGTTTAATCAAACATCTTCTTAATTGGTTCATTTGTAATGTATTATTACAAAAAGATTGTCTTCAAAATGAATAAGATGAACCACGGAATGATGACCAACCAAAGTGCCTTATATCTGTGGAGCTTTATTATAGAAATGAAAGATAGAGAAGGTTTTCTTTAATGTTTTCAGGCGGGCCCTTCTAATCGTATATAATCATACATGACCTCTCTAAAGGGTCCTTGGCTTCTTGCCTGTGTCAAGAAAATTGTATTTCTTCCATCAACAAGCTGATTGCCTGCTATGCCAATACTATACAAATGGTACAATCCATGAATGCCATGCCTTGCTAGTGCATTGTCTCTGCCTATCAATCCTGTTGTAAAATGAGGAAGTGAATTTGGATTGTTGAAACGTACCTTGAAACATAAAGTGTAACAGCAATTAGCATTATTCATAACAGAAAACAAAGGTTCAGGGTTAAATTTGATGTTGGAACATTGAAATGTACGCTGGATATTTGTTCAATTCTGAAAATTTCAAAAATAAGAAAACAGAAAGACTATGATGTTGCCTTGATTGGTAAGTATATCAAATGCAATTAGTTGATTGATAAATTTTAACTAACTAAACCCATTAATGGTGCTTTGCTATATATATAAAACTTTTCCCACATGCCTTCTTGGGCCTATATATACATATTACCATATATCAATTCGTAGTTTTTATTTTGATCCACACTTCATCGCTTATTTCATTTCATGAGTATTTTACATGTGTAATATTCAATATTTCTTTTCAAAAATAATTGATTCTAAATTAGATATATTTAATGCACATTCATTAAGTTGGAATAGAAAATCTACATATATAGTCTAGCTCTCCATTCTTTGTGATTATATTTTGACTTAGCTCCGCCAATTTGATAGATCATTATATTTCATGTTCCTATCCTTTCATGTTCATCTACTGTGGAAGGAATTGTTGAATTTTGGGGATTATTTTTCAAAAAGCCTTTAGGATACAATTGTTAATTTTGAATTAAGGACAAATGTACTCTTTAGGACAGCATAATTGAAGGCGTCAGTTCAATTGGCTAGCTATTTTCCTATACAATCTAACGAATGATTATGAATGCTTTTAGGTTGAGTGCTACCAAGTCCATGCGTGGCCTAATGTTACTAAGATTGAAGGATTTGATGCGGAAAAACTTTGGAAGTGGCAAACTAATTTCATGGTTGCTTTGGATATATGTCATAACAAAAGTCATTTCAAAAGACAGAGTAAAACAAGAAGTAGAGTAGGATTGACAGAACATACGAATCTAATGCAGCATAAGTACTTTAAAAAGGAGTGCCATACTTGTAATTCAGCTTGATTAGCCGATGCTAGTGCTAACTGGAGAGTATAATTCTCTCTTTTCTCAACTTTTTTGAGGTCGAATCGAATTTGCCATGTTGTCGCCTGGAATTCTCCACCTTCCACCTTCCTGATGAATCATAGTTTTCAAGTTTGATGAAATTAATATTCCTTCAAGTTAATTATAAAAAAGCGAGACTGATTAGACACCAAACTGTACCTCGTGACTTGTGCGAAGAACCAGTCTTTCCTATAATCACTTTGTCCGATGGTGTAAACCAGATCTCTCTGTGGATGATAATCCGTGTAACGCTTCCACAATCCATATTGTCTGAACCTGATCATCATCAAGAGATCAAGGATCATATATATATATATCATGGGATGGGTTTGAATTAATTATATATATACATATTGATGTCCTGAATAGAAAAGCAAACTTTTCAACAGGTTTTGAGTATGGGTGGATTTTGAATTCTGGGCTCGAATCCGGAATGAAAAACTCCGCAGCCGTGCGATCAGGAATTCCAATCTCCCATAAAGTTGCACCTTTCCTTGGAGCCTCAAAGACCACATTTGTTGCCTGAACGTTAGATCCAGGGGAGATGGTGATGTCTGAAGCATGTTTGTAATCGCCAGTAATTCCAGGAACCCATGCAAACAAGCTGTAAGTTCCAGGTATCACATTTTTAATCAAGAAACTTCCATTGCCATCCGTTTGTGTCCAAAATTGATAACCCTGAAGCAAAAAAGAAATACTATGAGCTTTATTTAAGAAAGCTCATTCTTTTT
>JACGDI010005765.1:969178-1013030 GCA_014898725.1 Jacaranda copaia
AGAATGTGTAAGAGATGCAAGGGATGGCAAGCCAAGCCCAGCAACTCTTTAGGAAATTAAACTTTATGAATTAATTGATCTTTTCTTTGAAATATCACTTTATAAGAACTAAAAGTAATCTGTCAAGCAAATTAAACCAGTAATGCATACCAGCATACATACATATATACAGATATCTGTGAAGAATTAACTTACCCTTCCAAAGTCTGAGAATCAGTAGGTAGAAATGTTAATAGCTGCGCCACCATTCCAGTCCACCATATGATCAAGTTCCAAGGACCCCACTTTTCCATTCTTTATGCAATCTTCTGCAATTCTGCGCACAGATTGTGTTTATGAATAAGCCTGCATCAACAAGATTTTAGACATGCAAATATATATATATGTATATATATATGCCCGCAGGTCACAGCTATTATAACCACTAAAAGAAAACTCTCTGCTTCTCCAGATTTTGTAGCATGAATTTGATCATGAGCAGAGACGTGCCAACCCCGGCCCCAAGTGGTACGTTCTTAAATTTTATAACAAAAATTCAAACTTTTGGCATTCTCATAGTAATAATTGCCCTCCCTTCGGTGACTAAAAGATTTTGTCCCCTAAGCACAAAACTCTAGGTCCTTAATTGCAATCATAAAGAAATCAAACTCAGAGTGTGAAATGTAAAACAGCTTATATATATAGTACAAAATAATAAGTCCCACACCACAATTGAGATTCATCGATTATTTAACGCAAGTCACAAACTGCTATCCATGTTTGAAGCAGCTATTTTATTAAGCTTTTCTTGCTAGCAAGCAATTAACCCTATATATGAATCATAACACAGAGAAGAAAGATAAAATACACAATTTAATCTGATTAACTTATAATGTATAAGATGGATTTGATACCTAAACTGCCACTGGCTGGCCGGAATATATTAATTGCTCGACTCAATTCTTCTCACAAAAATAAGTCATTAGGTAGAGAATTGGTGGAATAGCTTATGGATTTTTGGATTTTATAAGTTACTCATGAGGGCGATCACATTGATTTTTCTTTTCAATTTTTATTCTGAGGGATATATGTATGCACTTGGACAAAGGCAAAAAGACTTCATGCATGCAATAAATGAGAGTAAGAGGATGTTTGGCCAAACTTATTTTAAACATCTTATAAGATTTATAAGTTCCTGCATCTTATAAAATATTTTTAAAGCTTATAAGATATTAAATCTTATTTTTAAAATAAGTTGTTGAAGTGTTTGGATAAAATAAGATCTTGAAACTTATAAGATGTTGATAATGACAATTTTGTAATTAAAATGATTAAAAATGAAGGAGCTTGTTAAAATGTTAAAAATAAGTTAGGGTCTCCTTACTTTTTTTAAAAGAGCTTATAAGCTCCTAACAACTTATTTTAGGATCTTATAAGTTCTATTTTAAAAAAAATTATCAAACACTTTTTATCGATTTATAAGCTCTTAAATATCTTATAAAATATTTTAAGAAGCTTATAAGTTCACCCAAACACCCTCTAAGTCTCTTTCATTCGTTCAGTTTAATTTGAATTAGATACATGCTTAAGTTATATCATCAGCTTCGGCTCCAACTTAACTAGAAGTCCAAATTTTCACAAGGTCAATTTTATTAATGACACTATGTACAGCTTGAAATGGCTATATATGTACGGAAATCCAATAATGAGATTCTATACGACTTAATATCGAAAGCACATTTACTTATGAGGATACACAAATATAGAAATTAAGATAATATTTGGATATGAATCGAATGTTTTGGACTATGTGAATTGGAAGAATGAGTTTTGGGAGTAAGGTTAGGGAATGGGAAATTTGTATTGAGAAATGTGATATATGTTTGTTTATATTTTGAAAATAGTTAAAAAATTATTCTGGGGATTTTTGGTAAGTTTGTTTATGTTTTAAGATGAGATAATTTCTAATGTAGCAGTTAAATCAATGTTTTTTTGTTGGATTTTTGGAGTGAAAATGGAATTCAATAATATTTTTTATTATAAATAAAATATATAATATGTATATTTGATTGGATATGATTTTTTTTTAATGTAAAAATAATGATAAAATATTTTGATATGTATATGTATGTATATGTATGTATATGAGACTTTTGATGACAAGTCAATTGATTTAAAGGGGTATTCTAAGAATTAATATTTGTTGTATTGGCAAAAAAGTGATACATATGTTTGGTTATCTTTTACCAAAATGAATTTATTTTGACAAAACGAAACCAAACATAGCCTAAATTTTGGTGATGACTGGAGTACTGATTAATTCATTCCTCATGTCTTATATTTTTTTTAGGAATATATATATATATATATATATATTTCGATTCTGACATATCAAGAACTTTTTGGTGAAGTTTTGCCTTTTATCGCCGCACCCATGATGCAGCGTGGTATTAATTCAATTGTATTCTGTAAGCAGACTTAGTGGTGTCTATTTAATATTATGGATTGCAACGGCATCACATATATCTACATATAGAAATACAGTTTATTTTTTTCCCGAGTGCCGAATATCCCTCCACAGGCAGCTTATTTTCAGCTGTTCTTATCCAAGAAAACATCTAGAATTAGGTCTTCATGTGAGCTTCTTCTTGTTTTCAAACTCGCTCAACTCAAATGCATTGCATTTCCGCCGAGAGTTGCCAAATTATACAATGTTGAGAAATGTACCCATGGATTAATGGAAAATGTACGTAAATATGACTTGGAGGGTGTTTGGCTAAGTTTATATAAAAGGTTTTATAAGTTCCTATATCTTATAAAATATTTTTGGAACTTATAAGATGTTATATCTTTCTTTAAAAATAAGTTTTTAATGTATTTGGATAAAATAAAATATTGGAGCTTATAAAATTTTAGAAATGGCAATTTTGGAAATAATATAATTAAAATTAAGAGAGTTTGTTAAAATCTTAAACTAAGTTGGGAGTTAATTTTTAAAAAAGAGCTTACAAGCTCTTTTTTAAAACAAATTACCAAACAATTTTTTGATATTTTATAAACTCTCAAACATCTTATAAGATATTTTCAAAAGTTTATAAGCTCATACAAACACCTTCTTATATGTGCGGTTATATACATAGGGAGTGTTGCATTATTCGTATCTTTATCTTTGTCCATTTAGAATTTTATCCTATATCTTGTTGAACTTCAAATTTACTTCTTTATATTTCAAAAATTATCACATTAAATAATTCATCGAAAGGCTAATGTGGCATGAAAATTTGAGGAATTTTTGCCTTGTTAGCAAAAGGAAAAAATGCAAATTTAGTCATGTAACTCCGCCCTAATGATAAACTAGAACTTTATTTATTCAAGCCTTATAATAAATACACTATCTCTTGAAATTTGACAATTTGGAAATAAATTGAACTCAGTATCAGCAAGTTCTCTTGTGTGGCATCCATGCAACACAAGCAATTAATACGATGAAGTTACAAAACTAAATTTGCATTTGTTCCTTGGCAGAATAAATACTGAGTTGGTGTTTGTTTGGCGAACTTGTCAGTTTGGCTTATGACTTAGCACTTTGGCTGTTGAATTTTCATTTTAGTGAGAACGTGATTCAGTCAAGACTTGTCGCTCAAAAAGGGGAAAAAGGGAGGAGGCATTTTTCCTCAAATCCCTCATTCCAGACAAACACATTTTCCTTTATAGTCTAAAAAAATCCCTCAAATCAGTAACCTTCACTATCCACTCCCCATCTAAATGGAAGCGAGAAATCAAGAAACTGAAGGGTGGTCACGCCGCTGAAAGGAAAATGGTGGAATTCTGAGACTAAGAATTGAATGATAAACCCACACCTGATTATAGCAAGTATTCTATTTTAAAATGATTTTTACTTAAAAAGTTGATCCCCTTTTTCTTTTTTCTTTTTTTTATGAATGAATATAAATGACATATAAGATCAGAAGTGAGGTACCCTCCAACTCTTTAAGCGTGCATCATAATAAAAGTCCATTCGAATTTATTAATGCTATATCTCGAAAAATTTTATGGCGATCAAAATCATAAGAACATATTTCATAATCACCATCATATGCACGACTATATCTCATAGTCATACATGATCCAAGGACTTGAATTAAATGCATTGTTCAATTAAAATACATATTAAGTGTATAAAAGAAGTTGTTCAATAAATTATATATTGATTGAATAAGAAAGTATTTGTGGTAGTAATTTACATACAAATCGTATTGGAATGTCAAGTACCACTTAAAAACTTCTAAAGCCAATAAGGAGACAAAAATAAGGTAATTTAGTATACGCAATGAAAAACAATTACATCAACCAAATAGTGCCACCACTGGCAGAAGTTGTCCATGCAAAAGCTAGAATCATTCAAATATAACCAAGAATTTTCTTGAGCTAGAACAGAAG
This sequence comes from Jacaranda copaia, assembly GCA_014898725.1. Taxonomy (NCBI): domain Eukaryota; kingdom Viridiplantae; phylum Streptophyta; class Magnoliopsida; order Lamiales; family Bignoniaceae; genus Jacaranda; species Jacaranda copaia. Next base: position 973,598 of record JACGDI010005765.1, read on the forward strand.
TATTCTCCATGAGACGGAGCTGGTTATCCCTGGCAAAAGCTTGATCATCTTCAGCAGAGTTTTCTAGGGCGGCAGAATTATTCTCAACAATTTTGATAGCACCATCAGCAGCATTGGAGGCACGAACGTACATCATCTTCAATAAGTTAGTTCTTCCTCATGCTCATGGCTCAACTCATTGAATAAACAGAAGCTTAGGTGAACTTTATCGAGTTTAATAAAATCATATAAAATAACTTATCATTTTATAAGTTCGATAAGACTTGTCACAAGTTAGTAGGAGAACTCGATTTATATAAGTTCGAATGAAGTTGAGCTCTTATAAGTTTGGATTAGTTTGAGCTCATTTAAGCTGAAAATAAAATTTATAATTATAAATTTTTCAAAAAATTTTAACATGCAAATTATTATTATTGTTGTTGTTATTTGCTTATTTTTATGAACCTTATTATATTGTATATATACAAAATATAAAAAAGCTTATTTAGATTCGCAAGCTTTTCGAGATATAAAAAGTATAATAGTAATAGTTTAGACTCTAATTATCTGCCAACATCTCGCTTGCAAAACTCTTCAAGTTGCAGGCAGCAACACGGCTTTCCTTTGCGCCCTCCAGCTTTCATTCAGGAAACCTTTTTCCCCTCAGTAGTAGTATAAGGAAAATCAGCAATCAGGCTCAACCTTCCTTTCTCAAATTCAGACGATGGAGTAATAGCTTCATCCGATTTTAATTTTGTTCATGATAGCTTAGAGTCCAATTTCAGGTTGGTCTTGGCGCAATCAGTTCAAATCCTCACTGATGTGGTAACAATGAATTGTAGGATTTGCTAAATCCGCCTTAAATAGCTCCCCCAAATTCAAGAATGGGTGAAAATTATCGAGTGTCAATTAGCCCAAAAACATCACTCTCATATATGTGCGTACAATCTGAAATTCAAACACTAATAAGTCCTTGATCTGCATGTGCGCAAATATATATTTACAAAAAAAAAAGAGAGAACACTAAAATTATTGTAATTATGGTGGTTTCTGGATCATTGAGAGATATGGACTGATTATCTTCTACGAAATGTAAAATATGATGTTTTAAACTGAGCTCACGTTGACATTGGGCCTCAATGCCCTTTGGAATGGGCTGGACCTCAGAATTAGAGCTTCGTGTCTTAAAAAGATTTTGGTTCCACTGCAATAATTGAAAACAGTACGGCCTGCGGACACTCATCAATTCAAAGTTCAAACCGCATTTTCAAATGTCCCAATGGACACAGGCAACCCACAGGCACAGGCGCGCCGCCCGCCGCCCGCCGCCCGCCGCCCGCCCATTAAATATAAGTACCTCAGCAACCTTTTAAGACGATAATCATTCTACCAGCGAACACACTTTTGGAGAACATAATTTTCGATCTCGGGAGATTTATAGAAAAAACTTTGCTCCCTTCATTCGACCAAAATGATTTCACCATAATAGGAACTAATTTGGAATTTTTGAGATTTTTTCGCTGACTTTCTAACCTAATATGAAAATATAGGGTTTTATTTATGTCTGATTTTGTTTGAAGAAGAGAATTTGAAATTGCTTAGATGTAGTTCAAATAATAAACGAGTAATTCTTTAGAAAGAACTTTTTCCACGATCATGTCCTTCCATTATGAGAATTAGCAGAGCATGGAATTAATATGGATTTGGGTAGAATTGGCAGAAAGTCCATTAGGTGATTAATTCCAAATTATGATTGGTTGATTTGCCATAATTTATATCATCTCCTTACGCTCATAAAATGGCGATTTTTCCACCAACATCACTATAGCAAATCATGGAATACCTATTTCACCTTTAAACATTTGATATTGTGGAAAGAAATTAGAATTGTAAATGAACTTTTACTTTTCTATAAATGAATTTTTGCTTTTTCTGTTTTCTTTCCTCCTTTTTCTATTCTCCTCCCACATTCTAATTTCCATAAATCAATCATATACTCTTCCTAAAATTAATCCTATAAAACCATCTCATCAATTCTTTTACATGTTATTTATCTTAAATTCAATCAGTATGAGTAAGGTAGAAGGAAATCAATTACATAGATTGGAATGTTGAAATTATTAGGTCACGTTAATTTTTTAATCTTTTGCATAGTGTTATGTTTTTTCAACTAATAAGTTTGTTGAGTTATTTATTATTTATATAATATCAATCTACATTTATGCGCGTAAAAGTAGTGTGCCACAATGATTAGTGAAAAGAACAAAAAAAAAAAATCATAATTTGTCTTTTCAGAAATTTTTCATAAATTTTGGGGTATTTGTTGTTAAAGATCAAATTTGTTATGTCCATTGGATTACATTGGGGGTTCCAAAGAGCCCTAAAGCGTGCACTCAATTGGCAGTCGAGCGATTTTTGGCTTAATGATACCAATATCACATATAAAATGTAGATTGTAGATTCAAATTTAACGAAGTCTTAATATGTGCATGTATAAATAAATAAATAGTTTATTCAATATGAAATTACGATGTTTCATATATAGTATGGTAATTTTTGTTGACAATCACTTTGAGTATTCAAATACCTGGAAAGCGGATCCTTTAATCTGTAGATTCTTCTACAGGCCAATGTTGATGACGTTAAAGCCATCTGAAACTAAATTTTATTATAAAATTCATCGTTATCAACGACTAATCACTGATTGATGCCCTACTTCCATTCAAAAATTAATAATTAATAACTACACTTGTAATGTCCATAGATTCAGTGACAGATGACATTCCACTAATTAAATGGCCATTACATCAATAATTTTCGTTGTTACTATTTGTTGTAGGCCTAATCTTGCATATTATTGGGGAATCGATGTGATCTTTCAACCACAGCAATTGTTTATTTCTAATCAATTAAAGATGCATTGAATATTGGGGCACGTAGATTAAATTAAGACAGCCTCGATGAGATCGTTTTATTGTTTATTGTTTGTTCACTTCATCTGCCCCTAATTAAGTGCATAAAAATTCATGATAATGCATGAGATTATCAAAGCGTTCCTTTTGGTGCTATAAATTTTTTATTAGATAAATAAAATATGTAGTACGTAAGGGAATGTCATGTCACTTTTATAAATAACAATAACAATAGGAGTGCGTAAAAAATATTCTTAAAACATATAAGAATTTTTCATTGGCCCGCCCAAATTATAAAGGGCGTGACACCCCACACCACCACTAATTATCTGACGACATCATATTTTGCCTCATATAAATATTTGTATGTTTGTGTGTGCGTATATATGGATGCATGACAGACTCAAAATCTTACGTATTATAATCAAATGAGAAATATATATATATATATATATATATAGTATCAGTGTCAGAATTACGAAGCAAATGAAAATAGTATCAACGTTGTTACAAGTATAAAGCGTGAACAGATTTTTCATGTAACAAAATTCTGAAATTGAATTTTCAAGCAGTGCCAACGTTGTTACAAATATGAAACTACGCGAAAAGCTTTTTCACATAACAAAATTCTTAAGTTGAATTTTTGTTTTGTAAATGTGAGTAAGTTCCCTAGGAAAAAAACTATAATATTAATGATAAAATAATAAATAAAAAAATTATATTTTTGGTCCTATAGTTTAATTGTGCATACACTATTGGTATCAAACTTTATCACACAACACATTTAGTCCAAATTTTTTAATTTTTTAACACTTTTGGTTCTCCTTTCAATTTTCTATTAAAATTTGAACGGGAACAGTTATTTATTTATAGAAAGTCCCTTAAGTTTTATCCATTTATGAAAAAACCACAAAATAAATCATTTAATCATCACAAAAAATAAAAAATAAAAAATAAAAATAAAAATAAAACTAAATACCATAAAAACTCTCTAAAAAATATTTTAACATAATATTTATTTATAACTACATACATACACATATATACGTATTGTTGAGGTTGGAGGTCGTTTACAGTGACTAGGGTTGTTTTTGGGCTAATCCGACCATGGAGGTTGAATGATCTAACAACAATATTTTTTGAGGTTTGAGATCTATAATGAACAGCAAACGTTAAACTAGCCGAGGTGCTTCTAGCGAAGGCACTCCAACGCTCTAGCTCTAGTTGAAATGAGGTAATCGAGTAAAAGAGTAAAAGTGTATGGTGTATATAGTATTACCTAGAGTGTGGCTGACAATGAGATATTTATAGCCCCCTCCTAATAAATGATATGTTTAAGATGCCCCTATCAAGTGTAGAGGGCTCTTGTCCTTGCCTAAGGATTGTTAGTCATTTTTTAACCTAGTACTATTTTAAGTGGCATCATCTCCTGATTTTCAAGGTGAACAGTACTCTGGTGGTATGCCTCTCTGCCAAAGTTGATGGTAGAGTGGGTGGCCAAAATGGTGGCAGATACTGTACTATGGTAGCACACACCATTAATGTGGAGACGTGCCACCTATTAGAGCATTGAATACGGCAAGAATATAAGTCAGCGCTGAAGTGAACATTCTAGTTGATAACAATTAAATACGTAAGGTGGTCGACCAGAGGGATCGTTGAGTGAACAGCGTATCTTGAAACCTCCTACTGAACACAATCGAGAACAATCTACTCAACTAAGCCGTCATGGTCAAGTGATTTGGCCCAATTGGGTCTAAAAGTGCCGTTGGGCTATGTATGCTAAGTGGGTCTAGGAGCCCTCTCTGAGGTTAATAACTTGCTGGGCTAGGCCTATTGAGCTATCACATATCATAAGTCCCTCACGATTTGATAGTTATATGTATTTGACCAGGGTTTTGAGTTCTTAACCAGGGTTTTTGAATTCTCAATCAGGGTTTCTAGAGGTTTCACACATTTAATGTGTCAATTATATAGCAGAATACAAAGCATTAAAGGGCGACAGTGTAATTATTATTGCTACTTGGGTTTTCATGTCCAGATGCCTATAAATATGAGGGGTAGAGAAACCTATTTTACACTTTTGCTTAAATATGTTTTGGTCGAGTTCTTGCCTTCAAAGCTCTTTAAATCCTTTTTGCACTTAGAGTTTTCAATCTATCCAGTGTAAGTTCTTTTGCCAGCTTGTGCTTTGTTTCCTTTTGCTTTGCAAAGATGTTTACTACTTCAAATAGTGAAAACATTAGGTCTAAGGGTGTCTATTTTTAAGGGGAAACTAGGGTTAATAGTACATCTAATAGCATGCATGAGAATAATTCTAATAGCTCATCGAGCAATAGCTTAACCTCGAGTACTGAGAGAGCTATCTTTGGGGGAGAAGTTGGCCACAATGAAGCGCCTGCGCTGTGCAATCGATTATTCACACCAGACTACTACAGTGAAATAGTCTCCAAAATATCCCCAGTTAACCTAGTTCGAATTAGGGAGATGTACCACATTCCTGATGAGTATGAACTTTTAGTGGCTAGGTTTTAAGGTAAGATGCATCAACCTCCCAAGAGATGTATAACAGTGTTTGAGAAGGGATTAAGGTGTGGCCTTAGGTTTCTCTTAGCGCTAGTTATAGTCAATCTCCTGGTGAGCCTCGAGGTCTATATAACCCAACTCTTCCCTAACTATTTTGCCATAATATATAGTTTTTTGTGTTGATGTACCTGTTTAACTTGCCAGCCTCCTTTACCAACTTTTCAAACCTAATCCACTTCCCATTACCTCAAAAGTCAAGTAGTACAGAAGAGTTTGACTTCTATTACCTGACAGCATATCTGCGTTAAACATTTCTAGTAGCCCCTTCCTCTTCATATGGCTAGGAGTGGAAGAAATACTTTTTTTCATGTTTGAGGGCCCAGAGAGTTTAACATTCTGAGGGGGTGGTAGACAGGGCATGTGGAAATGCTAGGGAATTAAATACCTAGTTGACCCAATACCTTTATTCGGGACCTGGTCGAATTTAGGCATATGGAGGCTTCGGTTTTAACTGAAGAGAGATGTTTAGTGTTGGTTTGCCTATTGTCGATTGAGCTCAACTTGCCACGAGCAATCGGCTAGGTAGTGCTATTTGTTGATTATAATAACTGTAAATTTTATTCTTTTTGCTTGATTTTAATGGCTTTTGTTGTAATTTGTTGGCAGATCATTAAGAAGTGATGGCCCGCAGTCAAGTAGAAACTACAGTGAGAGTGCAAAGAAATAAAGAGTACCATCGAGTGATTGCTCGATAAGAGGTCTCTGCAGTAGAACTTGCCCTGACAACCCAATCGACTATTGCCCCCACAATGTCCCAAATTGAACAGGTGCCCTAACCTCAACCCGCTTAACCAGAGGAGCATGTTTAGAGTAGCCTCACGAGTCAAGGCGAAAGATAAATGATCAAATAGGGAGGTCTAACACCCAAAAAGATAATGGGTGATAAAGGGAAGCAGAAAATGGTGAGAAGCTATGGCTTGTTCGACAAGCATGGCGATAAGGTGTTGTTCCAACTTTCTCAATTATAATTGCCCTTTTTCAAGCCTGACCCCACCATGGAGGTGACTGACGCAACCTCCATCATAAAGTTGAGGATGGTGAACACCGACGCCCTCAAATGGATAGTGATCGAGCCATTCTCTACTGATTAGCGGAGGCTCATGGGCATGAGTCATGTTGGCGCCTTCAAGGCTCTAACCTACCATGGCAATATAGCAAGTATGAGGTCAACTATTTCTTGTTGAGTTCTCGTTCCAAAAGGTTGTATTGTTCACAAACGTTCTGTGTTTCAGTTGAACAAGCTAGGGTATCACTTTTACCATCGGTCAAAACTAGCGTTAGCTGATCACGAGGAGCTACAAGTGGAGGGGATCTTGAAACCTTCAAGGTTCAGCTCAAGTTACCCCAGCTCTAAGTTGACCAGTGATGAAAAAGGTAGCCAACCTCTGGGAGCAGCTAAATGCAAAAGACCAACAATTGGTACAGGCTATTGAGGAGAGGAGTTGAATGGACTCCCTGCTGAAGAAGGCTCATTTGGATATACCGATGAGCTACTCCTCCAGTCGGTTAGCCGATCATACAAAAGCACTTGAAAAAGCTCAGACAACCTTAGCTCGACAACTCCTCAAGATGTGGTAGAAAGCAGTGGAATAATTTATGGTGAGCTTAGCATTTCAAGACACGAGCATAGCCATGTCTATCAACGACACTCATGATGCATTCCATAAGGCAGTCAGATAGCTCGAGTGTTTAGGCTATGCATTTTATGCCAATGATAAAAGCAGAATAAGCCTTACCCTAGATGACAAGCTACAGCCTTATCCCGAATCAGAGGAGGATTGGGTAGATAGGGCCATGGAGAAGGATACCATGACAAACGCCCTTAATAAGCCAATGACAAAAGCCTAACGTAAGTAGGTTGTGGTTGAGGCTATGTTGACTGAGTTGGCAAATGAATTTTCCTTCGACGAGGACCTTGCTATCCAGCTAAGAAAGGTGCAGGTCGATATCCCACAGTATGTGCTTTGTTCAACTAACTTCATGAGCGACGTCCTGGGGCCTTCACGACTAGCTCAAGCCATCCAACTATTTACATTGGCTATGCCAAAGCCTAATCAAGATTGGCCGAAGGGTGATCAGATGGGGTTGAGATAAACTTGATGTCCTAACTCAATGCTGCTGTCGATGGTTTTTCTCTTGTTTTGTTTTGTTTTTTTTTTCTTTTTTTTTGTAATAGACATGTGACTGTAATGAACCTTCCATTTATTAAAAGATCTTTTTCATATCTTTGCTGTTGAATGAAATAAATTTCATATGTTTCTTGTCGAATGCAACTTTATTGTCACGATTGTATAGATGGATAGTTGACAACCATGTTGGTTATCTATAATATTTAATGCAACATTCAACAACTTTGTTGTCAATGTTTTATTAGTGTTGAGAGAAGTGCCTGGTCTTGCTAAAGCCTACTAGACTTTACAGTGGATTTTCATTATTTTATGATCAACTTATTGTTCGACTACTAGGTAAATTATTTAGTTTGGGCTAAAAAGCCTTGTGTTTATAGCATATAGCCATTTTAAGTGGACTGCGTGGTTGATTTAGAACTTTAGTTTTTTGTTAACAGAGGGACCAACTTAAAATTTGATTGGGCAGTGTGAAGTTGCTTCTTTGTTGACTACGGGGCCAACTTGAATCTTGGGCGGTAGCATGAAGTTTCTTATATATTGACTACGGGGTCGATTTGGAACTTGAGTGGTAGCGTGAGGCTACTTATTCATCGACTACAGGGTCGACTTGAGACTTTAGTGGCAGCATGGAGTTGATTATTCATCCACTACGGGATCAACTTGAGACTCAAGTAACAGCATAAAGCTACTTATCCATCAAGTATGGGGTCGACTTGAGACTTGAGTAACAGTGTGAAGCTGCTTATTCATCAACTATGAGGTTAACTTGAAACTTGAGTGGCAATATGAAGCTGCTTATTCGTTAACTATAGGGTTGACTTTGGACTTGAAATGGCTCAAGATAGATATGACTGTGACAATGCAAACATATGGTAGTAGTGTTCGTGGAACTTTATTCATATCAAAGAATATGAGTAGGATTACAATGCGCTTTCATATGTAGAATTTCTTTAGGTTGATGGTGTTCCACAGGCGAAGGAGCTCATCCCCATCCATATTAGCAAGTCTGCATTATACTTTGATACTTTCATAATGGAATAGGGTCCCTCCCATTTCGAGTCGAGTTTGCCAACATTTTTGGACACCTCCACCTTTTTGAGAACGAGGTCTCTGACCTTAAAACAGCGTAGCTTGACCTTTTTATTATAGTAGTACACTATTTTTGACCTATAGCATTGTATCGTGTTGTAAGCTTCTTGCCTTTGCTTATTAATAGTCTCAAGGTCGAGTTTCCTTTCTAGTATATTAATGAGCGGGTAGAAGTGAATAACTCGAGCTGTGTGTTGAATAAGTTTTGAAGGGATGACTACCTCAAACTTATAAACCAGACTGTAAGAGCTATGACTTGTAGTTGTTCGACGAGTTATCCTGTATGCCCATAGCACTCTTGGGAGGTCATCCGCCCAGCTCGAGCCAGTGTCCTATATCCTAGCTCTCAAATGGTCGAGGATCATTCTGTTTGTCACCTTTGTCTAGCTGTTCGATTGAGGATTACCCACCGAAGTAAAGTGCTGGATGATTCCCAAAGCTTTGCACCATTTTCTGATACTTTTGTTCTAGAACTGAGTCCCATTGTCTGAAATAAAGATCTTAGGTAGGCCAAAATGATAGATGATATTTTTTCAAATAAATCTCTTGATGGCTACGTCTGTTATTTTTGGAACAACCTCAGCCTCTACCCATTTGGAAAAATATTCGACCATTGTGATTATGAATTTTTGTTAACTTGTTGATTTTGGCAGCGAGCCTAAAATGTTGATCCCCTATTGATCGAACGGCTAAGAAATTTGGACATTGACCATAGGCGTGATGGGTTAATGCGGCAGGTTCAAATGGACTTGGCATGATGTGCATTTTCAAGCAAAATCTATAGAATCTTTCAATAATGTTGGCCAAAAGTATCCATACTTGATTATTTTATGTGCAAGAGATCCTTCCCCTGAAATGATTCCCACACATGCTTGTATGGATATCCTATAATACATCAAGAGCCTGGTCATGATCCAGGTACCTCAGAGGCAGTCCATAGATTGACCTCTTACACAGTTGGTTGTGCTCGTCTAACACAAACTTGGCAACCTATCCTCAAAGGCGTTAAGTAGCATTTTTGTCTTTAGGGACAGTACCAGCACTCAAGTAGAGTTTTATTAGGTCCTGCTATGAAGAAACTATCTCCTCGATACTCCCTACTAGGTTCTTCTCGAGTGGGCTGATCGACAGCTTACCGATGACCAAAAATGTTATCATCTTATCTCTTGTGCCTCTGGTCAAGCTAGCAAATTTAGAAAAGGCATCTGCGCGCTTATTCTCGGATTGAGGTACCTGACTGAGAGTGAACTTTTTGAATGATTGTTGTAATTTTTTTACCTCCATCAAGTACTGGCTCATCGTTGAATTCTTAGTTGCAAAATTTTCTTTGACCTGTTCTACTACCAATTAGGAGTCCATGATTGCAGCCTAATGCTCAATGCCTCGATCAAGTGCCATCCTTATCCTCGTGATGAAGGCCTCATATTCTTCTTCATTATTAGTAACTACATAGTTAAGTTTAATTGCGAACTCATACTCCTCCACAGATGGGGAATGGAGAGCAACTCTCGCTCCATCTCTAGATGTGGTTGATGATCAATCAACGTGCAAAGTCCAAACAAGAGGGGCTTTATAATTTCTCTTAGGTAGGTCGACTTGTTCAACAATAAAGTTTGCCAAGACCTATGCCTTGATGGTTATTCTCGACTAAAAGGTAATGTCAAATTTGCTCAACTCAATGGCCCATTTGGTTAACCTGCCAGTTGTGTCTAGCTTAGATAACATTTGCTTCAACTGCTAGTTGGTTAGCAATATCATGGCATGAGACTAGAAATATGGACACAGCTTTCGAATCGTGGTGACCAATGCCAAGGCAAACTTCTCGATCTCTAGGTAGTTTTGTTTTGGCCCTTAGAGTGACTTGCTGCAATAGTAAGCTAGTCGATAGCTTCCATCTTTGGTCGAGACCAAGACCGAGCTAATGGACACCTTCAAAATTGCTAAATATATTTGGAGAACTTTACCCAGTTTGGGTTTTGCAAGCATAAGTGGTGAGGACAAATATTGCTTCAACTTGGCCAGTGCTTGATCATACTGCTCATTCCATTGGAAACCTAATTTTGAGGTATTCTTGAGAATTTTGAAAAAAGGTAAGCTCTTGTCTGCCAACCTTGTGATGAATCTACCTATGGTAATAAACCTTTCGATTAGTTGTTGCACAATTCTAACCGTTAGAGGGGGTAATGTCAAAAACGACCTAAATTTTTTGTGGATTGGATTTAATCCCCCATTGACTGACCATATATCCTAGGAATTTTTCTCTTCAAACCCTGAATGTACACTTGTTTAGATTCAGCTTTAGAATAAATGCTCTTAAAATTGCAAAAATATGATTGAGGTCGAATAAGTGGTCCTGGGATTTTTCCATCTTAACAATCATGTGTTCGATGTACACCTCCATCGACTTACCTATTTCTTTCTTAAACATGAAGTTAACCAGCCTTTGGTAAGTTGCTCCAGCATTTTTAAGTCTAAAGGCATGATCAAAAAGTAATAAACTTCATTAGAAACCACAAAAGATGTTTTATCCTTAACCTCGGGGCCACAAATATTTGATAATAGCCTTGAAATGCATCCATCATACTCAATAACTCATAACCCGTAATGGAGTCTACTAGTAAATCTATTCGAGGCAAAAGGTAAGGATCTTCAGGGCAAGCTTTACTTAAATCTGTGAAATTGTTACACATGTGCTATTGTCCCTCATTTTTTAGGACAAGTACAACATTACAAAGTCAAGATGGAAATTGAATTTCTATAATGTAACCTGCATCTAGGAGTTTTTGGACTTCTTATTTGATGATCTGGGTACTCTCAGCATTGAATGTCTTTGTCTTTTACTTGATCGGTTTGTATGAGGGGTCGACATTAAGGTAGTACACAATCATGCTAATGTCGATTCCCTAGAGGATGGATGCTTTCCAAGCAAAGATGTCAATATTTTTTCTTAGGAAATCGACCACAAGGCATTCTAGATGGGGGCCTATATATGTCCTGATCCGACTTGTCTTATTAGGGTTTCTTTATTCCAACTCGATAGTTTTTAAATTTCTCAATAAGTTTCATCAAGTATCCTTCAGCTTTCTCTTCTTATTGGCTTGGGTCTCCTTAGGTTTTGCTATAAATGCGTTCCCCAAGGTCTCCAATTGCGATCAAGTCTTTTGTTTTCTTGACTTGACCGAAATATTATAACATCTCTAAGCTTCCTTGATGTTACACAATAGTTCCCCTATGCCAGCTGAAGTCAGGAATTTGATCTTCATGTGGTAGGTCGACACAATGACATAAAAATTATTTAGGATCGGTCAACCAATTATAACATTATAAGCAAATGAGGCATCAACCACCATATAGTTCACTATTAGAGTCCTTTGGGGCGCCTTCCCAAATGATGTTAATAGATTGATGGACCCTTTCAAAATGATTTTTGACCCCCTAAACCTGCCCAGAGTGGTATACACAGGTTCAAACTTCAACTGCCTCAAGTTCAATTTTTCAAGGTAAAGAAAAAGATGATGTTGGCTGAATTGCCGTTATCAACCACAACTTTTCTCACTTCAAAGTTGGCAATCTCAACAGAGACTACCATGGGACAATCAGTTTTTTGGTTGCTATCTTTTTCCTCAAGGTGAGCAAAGTTGCTATTAGTGAAAGAAATAAGCTCTATGCTCGTTGATAGATGGAAAGTTGTTTCGATGGGCGAGGCTTTGGTTGACTCCAACCTCTTCTAAATCTACCTCCTTGCCAATTTTGAGTACCCCCCTAGTGGGACCTCCCACGATCATGTCAATTACTCCTTGAAAGGATAGGTGATCTTCTTGGGCGGGTTTCTTTACTTTGTTCTCCTTTCTCGGATTAACCGACCTTTCTCTATGGGGAGTTCGGTTGGTTTTACCCCCTTCGACTTGTGCATCAATAGCCACATATTTTTTGAGATGGCCTTATCTAATAAGCTTCTTGATTTCATCCTGGATATTGAAGTATTCATTTGTCTCATGCCCCTTTTATTTGTAAAAATGGCAGTGCTTCAAGTTTTTCATTACTTTAGTCTCCATCAGATTTCTTGATTTCTTGAGGATATTATCTTGTTAGATGGCATACAACACCTCTCTCCTTGAATATTTAGCAGAGTGTAGTCGTGGAAGTGCTTTATTAGAGATCGACCTCTTTTTCTATATTTTTGGTTGTCTCTCTCTTTTTTCTTTTTATCAACCTAAGAGGATCTAAACTTAAGCTTGTTTATCCCCTTTTAGGTCATATACCATTTCACTAGGTTAAGCAGCTCCTCCATCAACCTCGGGTGCTCTCGCACCAAAGTATTGGCACATTCTTTATGCCTGAGCCCTTAGAACAACACATCATTCAAAAACTCAATCCTCGGATTATCTATCTTCAAGACGTCTGTATTGAACCTTGTGAAGAAGTCACAAAAGGACTTCCCCTTATTTTACTTAACAGTATAAAAGTGAGTATGGTGGAGTTTCGCCTTTCTCCAGCTGGCAAATTGGTGCAAGAATTTAACACAAAGTTGATCATAAGAGTATATCGATGAGGGCTCCAGCTTAATAAACTAGTCAAGCGCTATGCCCTAGAGAGTGGTCACCAATATTTTGGCATGGATGTATTCATCATGACTGTGTAGTTGCATCGTATGCTCAAACTGCATCAAATGTTCATTGGGGTCTATTGAGCTATCATATTTAGGCAATCTGATTGAGACTTTGGCGTCAACAAAAATGTGCTTATCGATAATCTCCTGGATGAAAGGGGAGCCTCTCTCTCAATGAGACCTCTGGGGGCCCTCTGGGTTGGGCACCCTATCTGTATATCTCCTCAAGATGTCATTGAGACACCTATTCAGTTGTTGTACTCGATAGAAGACTTTTTCTCACTCCACTCGATCAGCTTAGGTGGCATTCCAATCAAAATGAGGTCTCATGCACTCGGCCCTATTGTGTTGTGGGGCTCAATTAGGCCAGACCACATGATCTGTGGATTCTTCCACTTCCTCAAACTGGTCGCATTTGGAATGTTTGACTTTATTACATTGCAGAGCTTGATTAGGTCAAACGTGGTGGCCTACGGAGTTAGCAATTTCTTCCCTTATCTCTTGTCGCCCTTTCTCTCCTTAGGGGCGTCTAAGACTAGCATCACATATGGCTAGTGGCTGCCTAGATTCCTGGTAACCATGGCTGTCCTAGGAGGACCTTTCTTTCAATGGGGGCAGTTGTGACATGGCATTGCTAGCAAGGGTTAGCACGATAGTGTGCCTATTTAATGCAATGAAAAGTTGAGCTAAGATTTGAATAGAGATTTGATCACTTATTAGTTGCATCAGTTGAGGCATAGTCAATGTTACAAGTTGCGCCTGCAGGGCATTGGGGTTGGGTAAATGCGAACTTTGCTAAGTGGAGGGAGAGGTGGAGATGCGAATCTACTTTTGTCCTTCCTCTCAGATATGGCTCTTCTTGTATTCACCATTTTCTCAATTCTCTTGATTTTCCACAAATGGTGCCAAAATGATAAGGTTGGAGGTCATTTATAGTGACTAGGATTGTGTTTAGACTATTCCAACTAAGGAGGTCAAATTATCTAATAGTAATCTTTTTTGATGTTTGAGATTTGCAATAAATAGCAAACGTTAAACTAGTTGAAGTATCCTTGATGAAGGTACTCCAACGCTTGAAATGAGATAATTGAATAGAAGAGTAAAAGTGTATAGTATATATAGCATTACCTGGAGTGTGGCTGGCAATGAGGTATTTATAGCCTTCTTCTAGTAGATGATATATCTAAGATGCCTCTACCAAGTGTAAAAGGCTCTTGTCCTTGCCTAGGGGTTGTTGGCCATTTTCCATCTTGATACTATTTTAGATGGCATTATCTCCTAATTTTTAGGGTAAACAATACTTTGGTGGTGTGTCTCTCTATTAGCGTTGGTGGCAGAGACTGTATTAGGGTGGCCCACACCATTAATGTGGAGGCATACCACCTATCAGAGCATTAAATGCAGCAAGAATATAAGTCAGCATCGAAGTGAGCATTCTACTCGATAATAATCAAACAAGCAAGGTGGTCGACCAAGGTGACTTGAAACCTCCTACTGAGCACGGTCGAGAATAATCTACTCAACCAAGCGATCATGGACAAGTGATCTAGCCCAACTAAGTCCAAAAGCGCCGTTGGGCTATGCATGCTAAGTGAGCCTTGGAGCCCTCTCTGAGGTCGATAGCTTGTTGGACTGGGCTTATTGGACTATCCTATATCACATATATATTTTATATAAACCCTACCTCCATCTCCAACTCCCAACCCATATTCTGGTGGTTGGTGATCGACAATGCCTGGCCATAGCTAGGCACAGTTGCTGGCTACCTAGTCAAGCCATAGCTAGCCCAACTATGGTTGGTGAGGGTTGAGTGAGGGACTGGAGAGGAAAAAGGGGGGCAGAGGGGCTTAATAAAAAAAAAGGAGTTAGAGGCTTTGCTTAGCTTGGGTGGGGGGTGACAATAGTGATAGTGCAAGTAGGGAGCTAGTCAAATTGTGGGCTGGCACGGCAAGGGGGGGAGGGATTAGGGGAAGAGGGTTGTGGATGGGGGTAGGCGGAGGGAAAGGGAAGGGTGTGACGGTATGGTGGGGGCTTGGGAAGAAAAAGAAAATCCTTTTATTATTATTATTATTATTATTTTGTTTTGTAAATTTTTACTTATTTATGTTTAAACTAATTTATAAAGTATTAATTTAGAAGTCAAGTAGTATGTGGTTCAATAACATAAGTCTTTTACATAATGTGAGAGGTCATGGTTTGAATTCAAATAGGCTCTTGACGTACGTATGCATGTGTATAAAAAAAAAAGTATTAATTTAATATTACTCAAAATAATTAATTTTTTACATATTTTATTTATTTAAAATTCTTAAATTTTATAGTAAAAAATAATTAAAACTATCAAGTTACGTATATAAAATTGTTAAAATTATATTGTTAGTTTTAAATTATTAAACTATTTTAGATATATATTGTTTTAATACTATGAAGTATGTAATTTAAAATTATAAAAATTATAATTTTTAAGAGATGGATTTTATTTTTTTATTTTTTTTATTTTTCACTTAGTTTTATTTTAACTAATAAATAAGTTAAATAAATTTGATTAATTAATTTATATATGTTTATGATTAATTTTTATTTTTTAGTTCAACTTGAATTTAAAGATTATTCTATATTTAAATAATTTTATTAATAATAAAATATATTTAAATTATTATGGGTAATTTAACAATCCTAAAATTATGTATTTTTTATTTTTCATTTATTTTTATTTTAATTAATAAATAATTTTAATTAAATTTTATTAGTTAATTTAGTTATGTTAATGATTTTAATTTTAATTTTTTAATTGAACTTGAATTTAAAGATTATTCAACATTTAAACAATAAAGTGTATTTAAATTTATTATGAGTAATTTAACAATGTTAGAATTATGCATGGTAAAAAATAAAATATTTCAAATAGGTCTAAAGGTGTTTCTGTCTAAAAAATAATTGAAAAATTTATTAGAGAATATTTTTTAATTTTCACATGAATGATGTCAATAAATTTATTAATGGAAGCTAATGGTCCTTCAAAAATTTCAAATGAAGTAAAATTAGGTAGTCATTGTAATTTCTTTGGATTTATTTGTAAATGAGTCAAACCTTAGGGGTTTCTATATAATTAACTCAAATAAAAATATTAGAAATATTAATATTTTAAAGGAATTTGTAGCATTTTCCATCAGTTTTAACGACGGAGGACTAAAAGTGTTAAAAAATTAAAAATTTGGACTAAATGTGTTGCGTGAAAAAAGTTTGGCACAAATAGTGTACACAATTAAATTATGGGACTAAAAGTGTAATTTTTCCTAATAAATAATAATATAAGAATTATCTCTAATAATATTTATTAAGTGGCAATAAGTTTTATTTTATCGCAACATGACTTAATAGTGACAAAAACTAACATATTAAATTGTCATAATTGACGCATGACACCCTGTACTGATAATTTAGTGATGTTAAAATTGTCACTATAATTTGTGACAAAATTTTTGTTGTCACTAAATTGTCATTATAAATGTCTCACTAATTGTCAATTATGACAATTTAAACACCATTCTTTCCTTGATTTAGTTTCAAAAATTATTAAGTTGACATAACAAAATCTTTTGTCATGTAATATATATATCATTAATGATAATTTTATATTATCATTTACTATATTGTCACTAATTTATTTTTTTTCTTGCAGTGGATTTAATTAATAATAAAAACTACTAGAATTAGAAAGAAATTTTTTTGGAAGACCAAACACATACTTTAGAGGGAAAATGTTCATAGACGTCGAAAATTTTATAAGAGAATTAATACCACAAGCAAACAAGGCCTTAGATTCTTTCTTTCTTCTTCCATAACGAATGCAATTCCACTGAAGACTAGAGCTTTCTCTTTTACTGGGTAAATTCACGTATCTGTTTTTCCCACCATGTAATTAGAAGTGGCCACTCAGCGCATTGATAAGTTGTGTCAAATCAGATGAACAATCCATTCATTGCTTCCAAACAAACTATAAAACAGAAGGTGGAATCAATCTTACCTCTAATTGTTGTTCAGCTTTTCAACGCCACCTTTGACGTAACTACACAAAGTCGCACGCACGAATAGATTCTAATAATAAGGCTAGCGGCCAACTACTATTGGGTTTCACCATACATGTCAAGCAACTGTTTAGTTAGTCTCATAATTATGACTTTGTGTGGTAACTATATTTTATGCGCTCCTTTTGTTTTAAATCATAAAAATTTGAACTTCGGACTTAATTCATCTTAAAAGTCAGCATAATAAATGAGGATTGTTTAAAATTATATATATTATATATATAAATATATTTATTCATGTATTTAATTAATATGGGAATCAAATACATTCTATGTACGTCTAGAAACTAATATTTGGGTCATGGAATAATTAAAATGAGTGGCTCAATAACACTGAGTAGATGGCTTTAATATGCTTTCAAATAATACAAAATCACTCTAACTTACATATTTTTCACAACAACCAAGAGATAGCTATGTTGTTTTTTTTTTTTATATTATTTGGTCTAAGCATTGAGCAATGAGGATCATCCATGGCAGGTTCTACATCGAACCATCAATGAAACCGACTTTGTTTTTTGACTAAAAGTGCAATGCGTATTGTATGGCCCCATGAGGCATACTTCTCGCCTATAAACTGTTGTGACACAAGGAGGAGGTCCCGAGTGCCGAATAGTGTAGACAGAACAGTTTCGAGGTATTATCCATGGCGGATTTGACCAGTGGATGCAGCAAATGTAAACGAATGAGAATGCTCCATGAATCAGAAAAGAGAGAGAAACTAGAGAAATGAGGAGAGAAGATAAATTGAACAGAAGAAAGAATGAGCAATTCAATAAGCCGCATGCAGGCTGCAGCAAAGAAGATGATCTTTTGATATCATATCAAATAATGAACTTTGGGCGTAACTCATCTTAAAAACTTGCTCAAGAGTTGATGAATGTATAAAATCGTACATGGAGATCACTATTCATTTACTTAGTTGATGTGGGAATTTAACACAAATTTATAATATTTATTCTTTTACGATGTTTTAAAATGACGTTTAATTTCCCAATATTTTTTTCCTAAAATAATATATAACACTAACTCTACAATGATGGTAGTTTTGTAAATCTAATTTTTATTTTTTAATTTTATTTAAATTCTTCGTTAAATCGTGGTGGTTATTCATCAGTGAAGCAGGCAAGTCAGCAGGGATAACGCAGGGATAACTGGACATGATCGCACTGCAGTCAGGAAACCAATTAGTTAATTTTGGTTGTGAAGAATGAACAGTCAGAATAGAGAACCGGATAAGGCCACATTCTGGCATGGTCAAAGAGCTAAAATGGCTGGGGCTGGGCCTGGCTGGGCAAATGGGTCATGCACAAGCCAAAAATAGCTTAACCGACGAGAGTCGGCTGGCAATCCTACGTACTACGAGGCTTTTGTATCAAACAAATTAATGAAGCGGATATGCATATATAATGAATTTAAATCTTTTATTTCAACTTATGCATAATACATCCTCTTTATTTTTATCCTAGAGTTAGAGAAAATTTGTATCAACTTATTCAAAACACCTCTAAATTTGGATTTTTTTTTTCTTTTTACTTCAATGATGTCAAAAAATAAAAAGTTCAAAATTAGAGAAAATATAAATTACATAATCAATAATAAGAGCACAATAATCTTTGTATTCTAATAATAGAGCATTTAAAATTATATTATTTCAGAACATCCTATATATGAATTTAGATTAGAGAAATATAAATTACATAATCAATGTCGAGAATAGAGGCAATTGAAGTAGATGGTCATTCATCGGTACAATTCATTTATAAGTAGATGCATGAACAAAACAGTCATTTAAAGATTCAAATTATATCACATAATTTTTTATTTAAGGATAACGAAGGTAAACTTAAGAGTGGGAGCTATATAAGTTGTAGTGTTAGCGCTGCTTATTAATAAAAATAATAATAGTAATAATAATTCTTCGAGCATTTGTTGTCTTTTCATAAGGAGACCCAATGAAAATCTTCTACTGTCCGATGACGGACAGCATTGAAATGATAACAAAGTCGCGGAAAGTGGAAAATAATGAACAAATTTAATGATGCTGACAACAATTGATGAGATCACTAATGAAAAATATTCTAAAATTTAACAACAATTAACAGAAGGAAAAGATGGATAGCCCACCTCAAATATTGTACGTTATTCTTTGATTTTTTTAATAATCTTAAATGTTTCAATGAAAATTATAAAGCCGCTTATAGAAATAATCATCTTGTCAAACTATTTTTTAGGCCTTACCAAAGAAATTATAATAATTTTAACATCTGTTCGTTATGTTTATATAGATGTAATCTGATTATATGTTTAAAAAAATCATAATAATTACTTAATTATTCGTTTTTAAAATCTGTCCTAAACCAGTCTCATTTTTAAACTTTTTGTGATTTTGGCACACTCTATTTTGCTCGGGCATTGCTTGCGTGGCTGAAACGAACACGAATGAAGCTGCTGTTATGCATGTGCAAGAATGTAGCTAGGGTTGTCAATTTGAGCAAGTTCGCTGAGTTCGATTTGAATTGAAATAGAAGTATAATATAAAAATAATAAATTCAAACTCAATCAATCCAATACTAAATTAAAAAAGCACAATCTTAACTTAATCCACAAAATATTGAGTTAGATTCGAATTGTCCTGATTTTTAATTAAATCACTAAACAACTACATACATCTAACCTAACCTAATAAATCTAACATAACCTGATTTATGTATTTTATTTTTTCATATTTACGAACTCCTAGATTATAATTGACTAGAGTTTGTTCTGTATATACCTTAGCTTTCACATAATTGTAAAAGTAAGAAAAATGTTTTCTACTTAATATAGAGAACCAAATGCCCAATTTGTCTCAAATTTATTACATCAAATTTTTTTGAGAGTTGCGGTCTAAAATGATGTTTCACATCTTGAAATTAATTGCTTTTCTTCTAAAATTATCATTTTAGTGTAAAGTGAAACGTATTATTCCAAACTTTCTATTGCTATTTCACTGAGTGACATGTGGCACAATGATACAAATCTCTCATATAATGTAGGAGAAGATCAAGGGTTCAGATTCTAATGAATCCCTAATTTGTGTGTGTGTTGTAAATAAAAAAAACAATAAAGACTTTCTATCACTATTTATAAATATCATAATATAAGAATAAATAAAAGTTTTTGCTTTACAAAATTTAAGCAGAAGCTCCAGTTAAAATTAAAGGGAGATGGATATGTATGTACATGTAACATACGCTCAAGGCCCATTTAGTTTTATTTTTATTCTCATTTTTCTTTTTCATTATTTTTAAAAATTGAAATAGTAGCTAGTGAAGATGAGTTGAAAATGAATTTGTATTTGATTACATTGTTGGAAAAGTAATGATTATCTTGAATTTAGTAAGTTATAGGTGAAAAGAGATAATAATAATAATAATAATAATAGAGAGAAAATATATAGGTTATCGAGATAATATATATAAATTATTAATGAATATATTTTGAAAAAGAAAAAGAAAATAATGTCGAGTAAAAATTTATAAAAAAAAATGATGTGTTTTAATTTTTAAATAGTAAAAGATATAAAAATGAAGTTTGGAAATGAAACTTAGTTAGCCCTTAGATATGTGTAGGGCAGTAAATGGATATTCAAAAATTCATTTACCGTTCACATTCAAATTCGTTTATAGGGCTATTATCTATATTCGTTTAAAGTGGATATTATCTGTATCCGATTAGTGGACATCTGACTGTAAACGAATATGAATATAGTAAATGCATATCCGATCCATTTAATATCTACTCCGAATACGTATCCATTTATATATTTGATTATCCATAATTGAATTAAATCCGTTATCCGTATCCGATAAATAATGTTTAAAAAATTATTATATATAATATATTCTATTTTTATGTATTTTAATACATATAAATAATATTTAAAAAGTTTTCATATATAATATATTATTATAAATAATAAATTATTTTTATTTTTTCAATATGAAATCTCATAATCTATATATAAATGAATATATGTATATGATGTGGGATGGCCAAGTCAATCCAGCCCAACAGCTATCGACCCCAAAATACACTTTCAAGCCCACCTCACCTTAGAGGCCTAGTTGAGCCATCGACCATCGCCTTGCCACCTATGCAGTAAGTTGGGCCAAGCCACTCGACCATATCCTCCAAATTGATTGAAAAGTTCTCAATCATATCCAATGAGAGGCATCAAGTGCCGTACCCCCTAAGGCCGCCTACTCCCTTCAACTATCTCTTTGGTCGACCCATTATCTACCAGAGGGGTCGTCCCGACACTGACTCATATTTTTGTTGTATTTAATGTACTGATAGGCAGCATGCTTTCATATTAATGACTCATATTTTTGTAGTACCACCTCTACTTCTGTTCCTGTCTAGAGGCACGCTACTAGAGTACTATTCTATCTCACAAAGTAGGAAGTGGTGCCACCTAAAATAGTACAAGAATGGGAGATAACTTATAATCTTCATACAAAGACAAGGGCCCTCTACATTTATAGAGGTATTTTAGATATATTATCCATCTGGAGAAAGCTATAAATACCTCATTGCCAGCACTCTCAAGGTATGTTATTCTTCAATATATGCCCTCACTCTGCTACTCGATTTATCTCCTCGACCAGTACTAAGTTGAGCATCGAAGTGTCTTAATTGAGAGCACCTCAGCTAGTGTGGCATTTGCTTGTGATTGCAGATCTTAGCTCCAAAGCTATTTCTTAGTGAGACCATCCGACCAGCCAAGTCGAACGAGCCCAAATACTACCCTAGGGAGGGCAAATTGGTTTCAAACCCATGGTTCCAACTTAATTCACTTTGGGTTGGGTTAGGTTGGGGCTTAAAATAACTTGATTGGGTTTGGGTTGGGTTGTGTTTTAGTGAGTTGAATATGGATTGAAATGAGTTTTAAATGTAAATGGGTTGAATATGATTTTTAAATAATTCAACCCAATTTCAGCTCCAAAATTGTCCTTCTATTCTCTCATTCTTCCAATATCATATCCCACTTTATTTTTATTTCTATAACACTCTAAAAATGAAACAAAAAATAATATATTGAAAATTAAATAAATTATATATCACCGATTAATCATTTATCATTTCTCTACCTCATTTAATTTTAAAATATTAATTTATTAGCTTAATTCAAATGAATTAATCAACTTTTTACTTGAGATTATGATCTAAAAATTGATGATGTCATTATTTCATTTATAAACTCCAATTTTTTATAAAAAATTTTAACCAGTTAGTTTTATAGCCCTCATATTATTTTCAACCTTGAAATATGAAAATAAATAAAAAATTATGGTTCTTTTTTATTTTTTCAATTTTTACGAACTACTAAAATATAAATATGTAAACACAATAAATTTATTGTGTAGTGGCAATATGTGAGAGGAGAGACTACTGTTGTTCATTTCATTTCCTCTATCTCCACATGAAGAAAAGGCCCCGACTTTACTTTTATTTTTAGTTATAATATTTTTAAAAATTAAAAAATTAACTATATTTCAATATTTTTTGAGCATTTTATTTAAAAATAATAATTTAGTTAGATATAAGAATTTAAATTTAAATGTTTCATATTTTTTATTCTTCGAAAGACATTTTACAAGATATATGCATATTTTCATTATTTTAAATTAATAGTAATACTTTTACGTTGAATTGAATTTGAATTTAATCATTGTGATAAATGATAATGGACTAAATTGAAAAAATTAAAAATAAAATAAGTTGTACTTTTGCGAATATTGACTAAATATAAAAAGTAAAAAATAAAAACCAAATACAACTATTATAGTAAATATTTTATTGGGTACAATGTAAATATTTTGTCCTAAAAATTTAAAATATTTTTAATAGTTATGTTTTATTCATTGAGCAAGATTGTTATTTTGTATTTTAAAAAAAATGTGAATATTATAAAATAATAAGTAAATTATACATTTACATAATTTGATTTGATTTTACTTGATTAACAAGGATTTGATAGTAATTAATTAATATATATCAAATAAAGATAAAAAGATTATAGTTTAATAAAATAACATAACAATGTATTTAGTAAAAAGTTTACATTTTTTTTCCTTTTTTGTATTAGATTCGCTCAAATTCAACGCAACCTGTTTTCAACCTAACCCATTTTCAACCCATAAATATAAATTCATTTTGAGCCCAATCCATTTTGAATCCAACTCATAATGACCCAACCCATAACCAAACAAACCCACCTATTTGTCACTAATATACTAGCCTAATACAGTAAATACAACTTTCAATCTTATCATTTTGGCACTGTTTGTGGGAACATTGATTGTAATTGGAAAATGGTGAACACTAGGTGAGCTGCATTCGAAAGGGAGGAAAATAGAAAGAAAACTTCTCTTCCTCCCTCTCAACCTCAATAAGAATTGCATACCCTAAGACTCAGTGCCCCACCGGAGCAAGTTGTTACCTTAACTATGCCTTAACTAATGCAACTAATCAGTGAACAATTTTTTGCTCAGCTCTCTGCCACACTAAATTAGAACACAGTCGTGCCTACCCCAGTCACTACCACGACTCCGCAACTACTACACCCCAAAGAAAGATTCCTAAAGGATAGCTGCAATAGAGTCCATGCAGCCGCCGACCAAACAAAAGGTCAACTCCAGGTGCCTTCCCAGAGAAAGGGTTCAAGCTAATCCACAAAAAGAAATTACTAATTTTATTGACCATTACGTTCGGCCTATTTAAGTCCAGCAGTGCATAGGGTCAAGCATTTGAGATCGGACCAGTAGGAGAAGATAGGTGAGTCAACAGATTATACGGCTTAGCCCATTCAAGCCCCGCAGTGTGATAGGGCCTCATGCACTCAACCTTAATTTGATCAAAATATGACCCAAGCAGGCCGAGAAGAGTATGAAAAAGTGTCTCACCAAGTTTAACAATTGAACAGATGCCTCAAGGAGATATTGAAGAGAAACACAGAAAAGATTCCCAACCCTGATAGCCCCTAGAGGTTTTACCAGGAAAGAAGGTCACTATTCATCTAGGAGATAATCAAAAAGCACATTTCCATCAATGCCAAGGTTCCAATCGGACTTCCACAATATGATGGCTTAACAGACTCGAATGAGCACTTGATGCTATTTGAGCACATGATGCAACTGCATGGACACAATGAGCATATATATGCGAAGACGCTGGTTAGCACATTTTAGGGCATTGGCTTGATTAGTTTGTCAAACTTGAGTCGATGTTGATATATTCCTATGACCAGCTATGTGATAAGTTCCAGTACCGGTTCGCTAATCGACAAACAGTGAAGCTCCCCCACACCCATCTCCATACTGTGGAGCAAAATGAGGAGGAGTCCCTCCATGATTCTTTACCAAATTCAACATAAAGGTCACCAATACTTTAGTGTTAAAAATTGACAACCCAATGATAGAGTTTTTGATCGATGTCCTTTTTTTAGGACTCAGGAATAAACAGTACGCCAATACTTTGGTATGAAAACACCCTAAATTGACGAAGAAGCTACTTAACCTAGTGGAATGGTATATGACCTAGGAAGAGATGAATAAACTAAAATTTGACAACCACGAGGTCGAGAAAAAGAAAAACAAGGAGAAAGACAATCGATAGCAGAAGGAGGGTCGTTAATCTCCCATCAAATGTTTCCATGACTACACTCTGCTCAACTTCCCAAGAAAGGAGGTGTTGTTCGTAATCCAACATGACAACCTCCTTAAAAAACTAAGGAAACTAACTAAAATCAAAGTGATGAAAAATAAAAACATATTGCCATTTCCTTAAGCAGAAGGGCCATGATGCGGAGGATTGTTTCAATCTACATGATAAAATCAAGAGGCTAATTAGGTAAGGTCATCTCAAGAAGTATGTGGCTGAAGGTGCCCAGAAAGAAAAGGCAAAATCGACCAAACTCTTTGTAGAGAAAGGTCAGTTTGCCCAAGAAAAGAGAACAAAGAAGAAAAACCCACCCAGGGTATCTACACATCCATTTGAGGAGTGGTTAACATGATAACAGAAGGTCCCACTAGGGGGGATTTGAAATCAGCAAAAGGCAGACACAGAGGAGGCTGGAATCGACCAAGGCCTCCCTAGTCGAAATAATGTTCCACTTATCTACCAATGTAGAGCCAATCTCTTTTATTGACATGAACTCACCCGCTTCGAGGGCAAAAACATCACCACAAAGCTAACTGCCCCAGGTGGTCTACACCAAGATCGCCAACTTTGAAGTGAGAAAAGTTTTGATCAACAATAACAGTTCAACAACATTATTTTTCTATCGACCCTGAAAAGGATGAACCTGGGCTAGTTGAAATTTGAGTCTGTGCACACACCCTTAGTTAGATTTAGGGGATAAAAGATCATACCAAAAGGCTCTATCAACTTATGCATATCATTCAGGGAAGCACCCCATATGAGAACATTTATGATCGATTACTTGGTCATCAACCCCCCATTCGCCTATAATGTGATAATTAGACGACCAACTCTAAATGATTTTCAAGCCATTATCTCAATGTACCACATGAAAATCAAATTTCTAACCCCAGCATACATAGGCGAGCTACTATGCAACATTAAAGAGGCTTATCGGTGTTACACTATTTCGATCAAGTCGAGTAAATAGAAAACTCAACAACAACTGAAGACCTTGAGAGATGCCCCAATAGTAAAACTTGAGAAGGGCCAAGCCAGCAAGAAAAAAAAGTTGGAAAACACCAGAGTGGAACCCATTGGGAAGTTCAAAATAGTCGATCTAGAGCTTAAAAATCCCAACAAAACCACTAGCATTGGAACTAACATGGGCCATCACATGGAATGTCTCATGATTGATTTCCTATGGAGAAACATCAATGTCTTTACTTGGAAGGCATCCGACCTCTAAAGGATTGACCCTAGTGTCATCATCCATCACCTTAATGTGAACCCATTGTACAAGCCCGTCAAGTAGAAAACGAGAACTTTCAACAGTGAGAGTTGCCAAATCATTGAGGAAAAAGTCAACAAACTCTTAGATACAAGCTATATTGTACAAATTTAATACTCATCTTGGCTTTGTAATGTTGTACTCATCCCTAAGAATGAGGAAAAATGGCAAATGTGTAACAATTTCACTGATTTAAATAAAGCTTACCCTAAAGATCCTTACCCCTTGCCTCATATAGATTTATTAATGGACTCTATGACTGGTTGTAAATTGTTAAGTATGATGGATGCTTTCTAAGGTTATCACAAGATATTCCTAGCACCTGAGGATAGAGACAAGATCTTTTTTATGGTCCCCAATGGGGTTTATTGCTTTTTGGTCATGTCTTTCAAAGTAAAAAATGCAAGTACAACCTACTAAAGACTAATCAACTTTATGTTCAAGAATGAGATCAGTTAGTTTATGGAGGTTTATATTGACAACATGATCATCAAAATAGTGAAGGCCAGAGACTACCTATTTGACCTCAACCATACTTTCTCCATATTGCAAGCATTCGGCATGAAATAAAACCCAAACTAGTGTACCTTCGGAGTTTGAAGAGGTAAATTCTTTGGTTATATGGTCAGTCAAAGGGGCATTGAGGCCAATTCATAGAAACTCCAGGCAGTGTTGGACATTACACCACCTTGAACAATTAGATACATACAACGCCTAGTCAGGAGGATCATAGCTCTTAGCCGTTTCATCGCCTATTTAGCTGATAAGAGCCTCTCTTTCTTTAAAATGCTCAGGAACACCAAGAAGCTGGGCTTCCATTGGAATGAATAGTATGATTAAGCTTTGGTCGAATTAAAGCAATACTTGTCCTCACCTCTCGTGGTCAGCAAGCCGGAACTATAAAAGGTGTTGTACATTTACTTAGCTATTTTTGAAGCCTTGATCATCTTAGTTTTGGTCTTAACCAAAGATGAAAACAATCGATCAGTTTATTACTGCAACAAAGCACTACAAGGGCCAGAGCATAATTGCTTAAAGATTGAAAAGCTTTCCCTCGCATTATTCATTGTGTTTTGAAAGCTATGACCATGCTTTCAGTCCTATGCAATTGTAGTATTGACAAACCAACTGTTGAAATAAGTACTCTCAAAGCCAGATATGTTTGGGAAATTAACAAAATAGGCCATCGAATTGGGAGAATTTGACATCACCTTTTAACCCAGAACAGTCATTAAAGCACAAGTTTTGGCAGACTTCATCACCGAGTAGGTCAATCTCCCTCAGTAGAATTCTAAAACCCTTCTCGTTTAGACCTTGCATGTTGATAGGCCAGCAACCACATTAGGAGATGGTGTAGGTATTGCTTTCCATTCCCCATTGGTAGAAGAATACGACTTCACAATCAAGCTTGATTATGTAGTTACCAACAACGAGGTGGAGTATAAAGCCCTCATCGTTGGAATATAGATGGCACTCATTCGAGGGGTTGAGCACCTGACAACAATCACAGACTCTCAGTTGGTTGTGGAAAACATACAAGGAAATTTTGAGACTAAGGACTCAATGATGAGCCAATACTTGGCAAAGGTCAAAAGACTATAGCAGTCATTCAGAAAGTTCACTCTCAATTAGGTACCTTGATTAGAGAATAGGTAACTGGATACCCTATCCAAATTTACTAGCTCGATCGAAGGAATAAAAGATAAAATGATAACCTTTCTAGTCACCAACAAACTATTAATAAGCATCCCTGGATAGAATTTTGTGGGGAGTGTCGAAGAGACGCTTCCTTTATAGCAAGATCTAACAATGCTTTACCTGAGTCAGGACATAGTTCCTGAAGAGAAAAATGAGGCACGCCAAGTTCACTCTCAACAAGCATGGCCAGCTCTATAAAAGGTTGATCTCTGGATCACCCCTAAGGTACTTGGACTGCGACCAAGCTTACGAGGTCTTATGAGATATCCATACAGGTGTTTGCAGGAACCATTTAGGAAGGAGATCCCTTGCTCATAAAATTATTAGATATGGATACTTTTGGCCCACTCTATTGAAAAATGCTATTGACTTTGCTTAAAAGTGTCCATCTTGCCAAGTTCACTCGAACATCTGGCACCAACACACAGCATCCATGATCAATGTTCAGATCACTTGGTCATTTGACTAGTAGGGGTTCAACATTCTAGGATCCCTACCAAAGATGACAAGTCAGAAAAATTTCATAATTGTGATAGTCGAATATTTCACCAAGTGGGTTAAAGCTAAGGCCATCCCAAAAATAACTGATGCAGCCATCAAAAGTTTTATTTGAAAAAAATATTATCTGTCGCTTTGGTCTCCCCAAGATCCTCATTTCAAACAATAGAACATAGTTTCAAAGCGGAAACACACAGAGTTGGTGTGAAGCTCTAGGGATTACCTAGCACCTTACCTCAGTTTGGAACCTTCAGTCTAATAGCCAAACAAAGATAATGAATAGAACTATTCTCGACTTCCTAAAAGCCCAAATATAGGGGACTAGATCAAGCTGGGTAGACGATCTCCCTCGGGTGTTATGGGCATACAGAACCACCCTCCATATAGCCACGGATCACAGCCCTTTTAGTTTAGTTTACGATTCCGAAGCAATCATCCGCTCTAAACTTATACGGCACACAACTTGAGTAATCCACTTTAATTTGATCAAGAACACATTGAAAGAAAACTCGATCTTGAAACCATTGACGAATGGAGATATGAAGCTTATAATAACATGCAGCCCTATAGACCAAAGATGATAGAAATACAACAAAGCGGTCTGACTGCACCATTTCAAGATCAAGGACCTAATTCTCAAAAAGGTGAAAGATTCAAGAACATCAGCAAACTCAACCCAAAATAGGAAGAGCCTTATACTTCCATTAAGGTGTCAAATCATAATGCATATCGACTAGCAAATGTTGGTGGCAGCGAACCTTCCCATCTATGGAACGTCATTAACTTGAAGAGATTCTATGTATGAAAGCTTTACAATAGTCATTGTATTATTTGATGTAAATAAAGTTTTTAGGAACTCTATTATCATTTACTTGTATTGCTACAACAGCAAACATTGCCACCTGCCTCACGTAACTCAAAAGTTCATGATCGACCCCATAGTCAACTTGATAAATAACTTCAAGCTGCTAAATCAAGGCATCTCAACCTAAAGTCTGTAGTCAACCCTAAGAAGCAACTTCAAGCTACCAAATCAAAGCTTCTTAGCCTAAAGTTTGCAGTCAACCTAAGAAGCAGCTTCAAGTTGCCAAATCAAAGCTTCTCGGCCCAAACTTTGTAGTTGACCCAAAAAGCAGCTTCAAGCTACTAAATTAAGGCTTCTCAGCCCAAGTTTATAGTTGACCCCGTGGTCAACCTATGAAGTAGCTTTAAGCTGCCAAATCAAGGAATCAACATTTTGCAGACAACGACAATGGTCAACCCCGCAGTTGATCCAAGCAATGGTCTCGCGCTAATGATTAAAGTCCTCTCAATGCCTATGGTCGACTCCATAATCAACAATGTTAAGTAAAATTGTTTAATACACTTTTCCAAATAAGGTCAGTCACCTCTTAACCACATAGTCGAGCAAAACTTTGTGAAAACACCAGGATAATTTGACTTATCATTACATCAAATAAGTTATCCAAACAATGACCATACGACTCAACCCTAAAGTCGAAGATAATTTGGAAATAAAATATTAGACACACAAATTTATTTTAACAAAAGCACATGTTTCTTTGCAAAGGTAATAACCTTAACTGACCCTAACATTGCATGCATTTATACAATAATTGTTATTTATACAATAATTGTTATAGGATTTATGTTAATTAATTTGGTTATCAACCATCCATATTCGACAAGACTATAGAGGTTAAAGTAAAATAAAGCACAAAAGTGGCCAACCACACATCGATGAAATAACGATTCTATTTCATTAAATAGAATATTTGATTACAAACTTAATTATAAAAAGAAAAAAGAAAAAGAGAGATTACAAAAAGTGCAACACGGCCTATGCTGGGCAACTACAATCTTGGAGATAGAAACTTCAATTGTTGCTCGACCTTGCACCCGCAACCCAAACCACCAGAGCACTTTCTTAAATAGCTTGGTTGAGCTTATTGCTCAACAGAATTGAAACCACCATGAGTCTATTAGCCTCTTGCTCAGACCTTACTACTATAGGGGGAAAAGTAGTTGGCATTGGTCACGAAGGCTTGCCTCGTCAACCAAAAGTCCTCAAGACGTAGCAAACACTCACCTACATTGACCATGCCACCACAAATTTCAAAGGCAAAGTTGTTCATGAAGTCGAGCTCCTTCACCATGGCAACGAGCCTCTTCAACACCTCTGCCTGTCTCCTTTGCGTAGCGATCATTGATTCAATAGGAACATCCCTATCAACGTACCCTTTGGCAACAAGCTCCTCAGGCTTAGGATAGCGCTACAACTGCTCGACCAGGATAGGGCTGATACGGTCCTTATCTTCTACTCGAAAGGCATAGCCCTAATACTTAAATTGCTTAATAGCCTTTTCGAATACAATCCTCACGTCATCCAACAAGAAGACTATGCTAACATCCTAAAAGGCCGAGCATAGCATGAATTATTTGATAGTCTCTTTTCAAATCAGTGAGAGCTTTCTATAGAATTTCACTTGGGCCCCCAATATCGCAGCATTGTACCCTACCATTCGATCAGAATCATAGCTTCACTAAATGTCCAATTGAACCTAGCGCAGCAACTTGTCCATCCTACTCTTTTCTTAGATAACTAAGACCAACTGTTGGTCTTTTGTCATGAGCTGCTCGTAGTGGTTCGACTCTGGCTTGGGACAACTCAAGCTATATCTTTATTATTTCCATGCCCCCTCTCTGTTGTAGCTACTCTTTGTCAACTAGAGCTAACTTCAACCTGCAATAAAAGTGCTAGCCCAACTGGCTCACTTGAAAGGAACAATCTCTCATTAGTAAAGTATGATTAACCTACAGATAACATTCAACAAAAAACTCGAATCAACCATACACTTACCATGTTGCTATGGTATGTTAGAGCCTTGAGCAAAACAATTTAGCTCAGGTCCATGAATTTTCTCTCATCGAACAAGAAGAGCCCAACCACCATCACTTTGAGTGCAGAGGTCCTATCAACCCCAATAATACAATCAAATGAGAGTTGTGGATGGCCATGGAGAGGTCCATCCTGAATCAAGGCAACGACTGCCTGAGCAGTTGAAACAATACATTATCGCTGCATTTATCAAATAGGTCATAGCCCAAAGGTTGACTAGCTACTACAGCCTTCTCTTTGCCCTTGTTGCCCGTCATCCTCTTTGGAGCTGGGCTCTACTCAACCATTTGCATTTTTCCCCGATCAGTGAGGCTATTGCTAGTTGTTGCTACTAGTCGAGTGAGCAATGCTCTCAAGGTGAACTCAATAGTAGGTAGTGCTAGGGCCACAATCATGGTGCTCTCTAGTCGAGCAGTTGTTTCCTGACAGCACTCTTTGTTCCTTTAGGCTCGGACCATAGCCTTTTACCTACTAGCTCATTATCTCTTCTTAATCTGCCAACACAAAAGATGATGCAAAAAATAATTATACTTGAGTAAAAAGATAAAAATAAAATCATAACAATTGATAGAGAACTACTTAGTCAATCACCTGCGAGCAAGTTCAGCTCGGCTGATGATAAACCGTTCAGTACTAAAAAATTTTCCTAAATTAAAACTGAGGCCTCAATTTGGCCAAACTCAACCAGATCCTGAATGAAGGTGTTTAGCTAGCTAGGGGTCCGATTACCCAACTTCTCGATGTGCCCATTCCACTACCCCCTCAAAATATTAAACCCCCCAGGCGTTTGAACATAAAAAAAAATATCTTTTCCACTCATTGCCATAGGAGGAAGACAGGATCACCAAGAATGTTCAATGCGGCCATGTTATGAGGTAATAGAACCTAAATTCCTCGGTGCTACCCGACATTTAGGACATTAAGAGGTGGAAGAGATTGGAGGAATTGGCAAAGAAAGCCAGTTGGTCAAACAGATGCATTAACATGGCAAAACTATATATGGTCAAAAACTAGTTAGGTAAGAGTTGCATTATGTAGACCTCCAAACCACCTAAGAGGTCAATCATGGCTGGTGCAGGGGGAAACCTAAGCCCATATCTAAATCCTTCCTCAAAAATGGTAATACACCCATCCAGAGGTCGATACATCCTATCCCGTGGACCAGGAACTAAGAGGTCATACTTAATAGAGACACAGTAAAGTTCCATAATGTGTAACAGATCGACAAAGGTAATTTTTGAAATAAATTCTCTATAATGTCTAGTGTGAAAAGTCGACCACGTGATACTGGTACCTCACTTAGGCCAACTTCGCCCCTAGAAGCAGCCCGCTCATCACTTGAGCTGCTAGATGTACTCTTACTCTCTCCCTCCTTATATGTCATGGATGGACTCTATCTTGCAATGAAATGAACATTTGTTTGTGATGGCATCTCAAATTCCACCCAACCTTTGTCCATCAATGTCCATCTCAACTTTTTCTCTTGACCTGTTACTCAATTCGACCTTGTAGCTTACTAGCAAAAGTATTAGAATACCTCACAGTGCTGGTGTACTCAGCTATTACAAATGCCCACAATCATCAAAGGCTCACATCCAACACGCCGAACGTGTTTTCTTAACGGTCCCTGACTAGCTGGCATACACATCCTCAATCTAGGTCCCTTACATTCACCTCTCAATGGCAAAGGAGCATTCTCACTTCGTCTCGACATTGAGGGTCACTCATATGCCCACAATGCAATCCTCATGCTCATCACTCGCTCAGAGTACTTTTAGGCTGTGCCGTAGCACCCTTCATTTGTGCCTCGTCCAAGTAGGACCACATATAAGTACAAAGCTTATGTGATGTGCCATCATCTTATGTAAGTCCCACACAGAGCATTAGACTTAGTTTTCCACTCACTAGCAACATTCTTCACTTGCCCACTATGCGAAGTCACCCCATGACCGCATATCTTAAGCCAATGGAGCCCCGTAGCAAAGCTAGAACCCATAACATAGTAAGTTAGTTTATGAGATATTTGAGTGTTCATCTCGATCACTCAATCGACCTAAAGGTGTTGCCCCATCATTATCGAAGCCTACAAGGCACAATCGTTTCCACCTTGCAACCTCTTAGCACCTTTTTGGACCCAACGTGGGCTTACCTAGCCCCACGCCACCCGTTCAATTTCCAAACCATCTGGGGACTCCAAATACTCCTATTAGATGTCTAAAGCCAGACTTTGAAGGCTCCCCATTACCTTTAAGGAGTTGCCCACTTAGTGCCTAGACAACATGAGAAGGACTGGCCGATTGTCAACTGTGGCATGCCCACCATCCCAATAGCCCTCAGATAAGCCTGTCTCCCTCATAATAGTTTTAAAAAAGATTTTTGTTGTACCCACAGTAAATATTGAAATACCAAGCATGCACACATTTTCAAAAGTCTGCCTTTCAATATCCAAATAACTCTCCACTCAAACCGTCGGATAGCTCTCGGCTTCTACATTAACTCTGCAAAGTTCCAGCCTTGTCTAATTCTTCATGGAACAGGAATTACCCTCGCAATACACTGGAATCACAACAATACTATTGCATTGCCACATTCAAAAGATCTTCACCATTTCCTATCCAAAACGGAACCGTCTACTAGTGAAACTGGGTGAAAACATTCCCCACACTCTAAGAAATACCCTAATAAAATAGTTTCATGAAATTCCTTTTCCAAGCTACTCTGCTCCACACATCTTTGCACTGCCCGCACGTAAAAAGACTGCTCCTAGTCACCCTTAATGTTTGGTGCCCAAACGGACACGAAATGACTTCAAAATTGGTGGGAAACATCATAACTCAGAGAGTATACTATTAAAATAGTTTTGCATTCTTCACCTTGTAAGAGTCACTTCTCATGGGCCGTTTCCACCCTATTGAGTGAGCTAACAATGCCTTGTCGCTCCTAACACCTTTTCAAGTCACAGTCATCATTCTATTCCAACGAGTGACCTGTGACACCATGGAATGGTGCCCCTTCGAACTTAGTGGTCTTGCTATCAAAATTATTCAACAAGTTTAACTAATAGCTAAAGAAAAACTAAAGTTTGAAGATAAAACTTACAAGATCTTGACAAAACTCTAAGCATATAATGAAAGGTAGAGAACTCTTTGAATTGAAAGCTCGACCAAACCAAGTGCAGCAAAATTGTAAAATGAGCATGTTCACTATGCCTATTTATAGGCATTCAGGCACAAAAACTCAACTGGTGGTAATAATTACACAATCATCATCTAGCACTTTATATAGCTCAACATAACAAACACATAAAATGCAACAAAACCCTAGTCTTGTGCTCAAAAACCTCGGTCGAGTATTCAAAATCCTAGTTGACCGTCCAAAACTACCCATCAACCATGTAGCTACTCCTTGTTCCTTTTCATCAACAAACTTGATCAGGACTATAAATAGAGGGGACTCATGATATGAGATAGCTCAGCAAGCCCAACCAACAACTATTGACCAAAAAATATACTTTCGGGCTCATCTCGCCTCAAAGGACTAGTTAGGCTATCGACCATCGCTTTGCCACCTATGTAGCAAGTTGGGCTGAGCCACTCAACCATAGCCCCCAAGTCGAGTGGAGAGTTCTCAACTGTATCCGATGAGAGATATCAAGCGTCATACCCCCTAAGGTCGCCCACCCCTTTAACCATCTCTTTGGTTAACCCATTGTCGACCAAAGGGATTGTCCTGACACCGAATCGTATCTCTACCGCATTTAATGTCTTGACAGGCAGTATGCCTCCGCATTAATGGTGCATGTTGCCATAATATCACCTTGTCTCCACTTCTTTCAAGAGGCGCACCACCAGAGTACTATCCTATCCCGAAAAGTAGGAAGTGGTGCCACTTAGAATAGTACAG
This sequence comes from Jacaranda copaia, assembly GCA_014898725.1. NCBI lineage: Eukaryota > Viridiplantae > Streptophyta > Magnoliopsida > Lamiales > Bignoniaceae > Jacaranda > Jacaranda copaia. The sequence continues at coordinate 1,008,965 of JACGDI010005765.1, forward strand.
GGATGGGAGATGATCGATAGTCCCCATACAAGGACAAGAGCCCTCTACACTGATAAAGGCATTTTAGACATATCATCTACCTGGATAAGGTTATAAATACCCCCATTGCAACCACTTTCAAGGTATGCTATTTTTCAATATACGCCATCACTCTACTACTCGATTTATTTCCTCGATCAGTACTAACTTGAGTGTTAGAGTGCTTTAACCGAGAGAACCTTGGCTAGTCTGAAGTTTGCTTATGATTGCAAATCTCAGCCCCAAAGCTATTTCTCAATGGGACCATCTGACCAACCAAGTCAAATTAGCACAAATACTAGCCCAATCAATAAACACAACTTTCAACCTCATCAATTTAAATTAGTAATTAAAAAATTAATAAAAAAATTAGATAGTAATGATGATAATTAAATAATATCAAATCAAAAAAATTGAAAAATTAATATATAAATAATAAAATTAATCAATATAAAATTATTATTGCTTTACTTTATAATTAATTTATATTGGTGTCATTTTATTAATATTAATTAGTCATAAAGTGAATCAATAATTATAAAAAAACTAACTAAATTAAGAATAATTAATTTTTTAATTCTAAAATAAAATAGTAAAATACTAGAATAATTAACTAGCTAAGTGGACATTAAGATTTAAGAGGGTGTTTGGGTGAGCTTATAAGCTTTTTAAAATATTTTATAAGATATTTGAGAGCTTATAAGATATCAAAAAGTGTTAGATAAATTTTTTTAAAAAGGAACTCATAAGCTCTTAAAATAAGATGCTAAGAGTTTATAAGCCTCCTTTTTTTATAAAATTTAGGAATTACTAACTTATTTTTAAGATATTAACAAACTTCCTTAATTTTAAGTATATTAATTATAAATTGTCATTATTAACATCATATAGGCTCAAAATTTTTATTTTATCTAAAACTTTAAGAACTATTTTTAAAAAAAGATCTAACAACTTATAAACTCAAAAATATCTTATAAAATGCATGAACTTTTAAGTTATTTTAAATGAGTTTAATCCAATACCTTCTAGAAAGTTATAAGGTATTTTTCTAGAAGGTATTCGGTTAAACTTATTTAAAATGTCTTATAAGCTCATATACGTTATAAGATAGTAGAAGGTATTTGGCTAAACTTATTTAAACTTCTTAAAAGCTCGTGTATGTTATAAGAATGTATTTGGCTAAACTTATTTAAAATGTCTTATTAGCCGCCGCATGTTATAAGATCATTGTTTTCGGATCTCTTGCATCTTATAAGATGCTAGATTTTTTTTAAAAAATAAGATCTTAAAGTGTTTGGATAATAAGATATTCGAGCTTATAAGGTATTAGTAATAATAATTTTATAATTATGATGATTAAAATTATGAAAACTTGTTAAAATTTTAAAAATAAGTTAAGAACTCATTACTTTCTTAAAAAGTGCTTATAAACCTCTAATATCTTATTTTAGGAATTTCATAAGTTATTTTCTTAAAAAATTACAAAACACTAATATTTTATAAAATATTTTGAGAAGTTTATAAACTCACACAAACAACTTTTAGATATTTTACAATATCTAACATATACATAAAATACAAGATGAACGTAACATTTCATAACTTTATTTTGTAGATTTGTACTATTATTAATTTAGAAAACTTAAAAAATTTATCTAAATATAAAACTTAAACTCTAAATCCTAAAATCTCATGACTTTATAAATTTTAAACCCCAAAATATTAATAATAGAGAATATTTTTATTGATTAACATTGTTATATCTACGTATCTAGAATTAAATGTCAATATTCAATAGCCATCATAAAAATTATTTTTTTAGAATTATATTAAAATATAATATATATATATATATAAGTATCAAAATATAAATCAGAGTCACATACAACAAATTAATGAATAATTAAATTTTAAAATTAAAAAAATCAATTCCTGTAATTAAAAAAAAAAATGATCAAAATAAAATATAAAATAAATGTGAAAAAAAAGTGTGACCAAATCACTAGTCACTAAACCCTACCTCCCATTTATTTCAATTTCACTTACCTCTTTAGTCTTCACTCACGCCGCCCAAGCAAGTACTCTTTTCTTCTTTCTTCTTTTTCTTCTTCCTTTCTTTCATTTTATTTTTTTAATTTCCATATATTTTACAGCTCTCGCAGGAGGCAATAAGGCTGGGGTCCTCATTGGCTAGCCCTGTTGCATTTGTTGGGTCATGGCTGTGGCTAGGAGCAGCTGATCTTGCGAAGCCAACTTCTACTGGTCGCCGACGAATTCAAATGTTATACAAAAAATATTTATTAGATACAAATAATATAAAATTTAAATGGATATAAATACGGATACAGTTTATCTAATTCGTATAATACTTGTTTATAGCCTTAGATACGTGTTCATCCATTCGTTCATCGAAAAGGAAAAGAAAAGGCATTGAAAAAAAAATGGTAATGTCACTTAGTCGTGACCGCTTCCTTCACTTAGCATCTGAGTCTTGTATGTAGAGTTGCCATCTGCCTTAAGATGCTTCATGTCGTGGTGATCATTTTTTTCTCAACAGAAAAAAGGACCCTTCTTCCCATGTAAAGAAAAAACGAAGCTAATAGTACAAATTAAATCAATTAAAATACGAAAATAACAGGACGGGCTCACGGACTTTTGCAAAACGTTTGTAAATCCGTAACGTCTACTCCGTATGTATATATATACTATTATATATATAGCACAGTTTTGCACTTATTTACTTCTGCAATTTTGATTCTAATTGTTCAATTTTGTCCACATATTAAATTCTTAGAATTTTGAATTTTTTAATTTCATTAAAAAAATTTATTAGTCGATTATTATTATATCTAACCAATATAATTTTATCTTATCTCTAATTTTCTTTCATCAGAAATTCAAAATATATTTCATGATATTTCATAATCTTTATCTAGTAGAGAATTTGATATTTGATAAATTCAAAAATGTTTAAATGAATTAAAACTCTTCTATTTGATATACCTAGATACACTTTAAAGAAGGAAAACACATTCAAGTCTCAAACAACTCTCATTCAATTTTTCAATTTCACATCTTGAAAAAGAGAGATTGCAAAGTATCTCCATAAGAATTTTCTACATAAGTAAAGAAAAAGATATTGCTATTTAGTTATATTCTTTCATTAATTTTATTGTTGACATTTAGTTTGTATGTTTTGTTTACTATATGAAATTGATTGACTTTAGGTACTGATATAATTTATGTGCAGGATAAACGGAATATTGAAAAGGGAATAGAATCAAGAAATATATTAAATATTTGCAATTGATTTATATTGGAATCACAAGATTTGTTCCTTTTTTTTAATTACTGAAAAATATTGCAATACTTTTTAATTTATGAGCTTTCCAAAATAGATCATTTATTCAATTATAATAATAGTTTTCTTATTAATAATGTCGTATTCATTGATGTTAGCGCACTCCAGCGTTATTTACTATACAAATTTGAAGGTTGTAACAGTAGACATGATTTTCTCTTCTTTGCTCTCAAGTGTCAAAGTCTTAGATATCATTGATCTTATGTATTTTTCATGAAGGTTGTAACAGTAAACATGATTTTCTCTTCCTTTATCACAGGTGTCAGTCGTAGATATCATTGATCTTATTTATTTTTCATGGGTGTCTTTCCTACCCTTGTGTTTTGTTTCGCCACTTAATATATAAATCCACCATTCTATTGCCCACACTTGAATATTCTTACTGAAATATGATCTCTGGATAGGTGGTCCAAAACTTTTATCCATTTTGGTAGAAATCTATTTCTAGGTTATAGCTAAATAGAGAATGACTGTATTTTATTTATTTGAAATGCAATGTGGAAATATGATCTGTTGAGGAATTTAGATCACAATAAGCGTAGGACTCATCAATCATTTGAAGATGATTATGAGGGAGTTGAATGTGAAGACAAGAGTTTTATTGTGTATTATGTGAAGTCAAAACAGCGGGCCGTCACCAGGCTTTCTAAATAGGTCCCAACCTATCACAACCTTTTGTTTTCCTTT